>DWQT01001060.1:0-18373 GCA_018244895.1 Myscelus amystis hages
TTAGCCCAGTTTGAGTGCGTTTGCTCAGTGCGGACTGATTGCTGGCGATCGCGAAGATATGATCTGAACCACCCTATTTCGCTGCTTCCTAATGCACTCGGTAGAATGCACTTCAACATCAGATAAAAGCAGTACGTGCTCGAAGTCGTTCTCCAAATGGATTATTTCAACTATCAGATGGAAAACATATTGGGAGGCGGTAGAACCTGTACACATGAAGCAATTGTTTTAGCAATATTGTTTTTCGTTCTGAAGTGTGTGGATACCGGTTCACGTTCACTAGAGGCGTCCACCGCAGTCCGCAAGAGAAGCAAGAGTAGAAATAGGGTAGCTACCAAAACATACAAATTGCACTTATACTAACAAGTGATAATATTGCTAACAATCCCGCCAAACAAACAATACCGCCTATGTCAAGGTATGGTATGGTAGATATATTAAGATTCATTAAATAAAAATATTTTATATACCTAAATCCAAGTTAAGTGATTTCATTAACTGTTCTCCTTATATTAGCAAAAACTTAGTACTTATAACTTTGACATCAAAGGTCCCGTACCCTACTTTAAGTTTGTCAACAATGTCAATAAAGAAACGAATCAACATTGAATTCCGAATAGAAGCCTTTCTACAACGGTTTCGATCGATTCTTTTTCGTATGGATTCGTATCAAAGTTTATGCCGTTGATAATATTAATCCTGACTAAAACTAAAAAATAAAATGTTATAGGTTTTATTTTGTTTAATGTATAAAATGATCGTTTTTGGTTACTTTATGATAAAAAATTATGAATGCATACGCACGTCAGGTCAAGAAAGATCGACAGATAGTTATATGGCAGTCGATGCATTCTGCTTACTCCGTTAAAGACCTGGCGTAATATTTAAAAAAAACTAACTAGGTATGTCAATGCTGGACCACTCTGATTGAACAAGAACATTTACAGCCGCTAGCGAAGTCGTCTAAAGGGAACGGCGATATTTGTTTTGCATAGATATTCGTTCACAAAGTGCTATTTAATTATAAAACTTCTAAAATGTGCTACATAAACTGAATCTGTTTTAGACATATTTATAATCGAACTGCTAAAGTAGTGAAAACTATCGAGCGTTTAACACGAATGTTATTGACATGTACGTAAATTACAAATTTGAAGTGCGACATACATATTGTACCGTAGCAATTATAGCTATGTTACGTAGCTATATAAGCCGTAGCCCTTATGAACAAAACGTATTGCGTAGAAGTGACATTTACAAGATAATAGTAGCTATCACAAAATGGTCGTAAATCTAGTGATGTTGCCTTAATAAAATCAGTCCTTCATTTACTTTTATGGCCGCGGAGTGGTACATTAAATACTTACTAAGCAAGTTTAACGGACGAGTCAGAGATTAAGATAACATTGTCTAACACTTAAGCTCGTGAATAAGAAAATACATTTATTTGGTGTAGTAATCGCACAAAACTTTAACATATATTTTGAACTCACAAACATCTTAAGTAGATAATATTTTATGACCTGCCTCATAGATGACTTAAAATTGGTATCGTATGAGTTTTTAATTCAGTCCCCCACTCCCGGGAGTTTTCAGTTTAAACTACCGACTTCACAAAGTTACGTGGGTTTTTAAATTACACGTCATAGTTTTCTCTCAAAGATGGATGAAAACTGCCAACCCGCGTAAGGCAAGTGTGACAAGCCATTGTAAGAAGAGCACCGGTTTCAACAATGCAAAAAGGGTTCATTTCTTTTAAGATATACCTACTACTATAAATGTTACTCGTATAATCCAAAATCTGAATTAAAATTTAAAAAAAAAACCTAATATAAGATTCACTTGCGTATTCCAAGTACTAGGTGTTATAACTTGTAATCTCTTCACAAGCACCGCAAATTGTAGACCCGATTGAAATTATAATGGCAATAGTAATCGCGATAGAGTAGTAAGGAGTAATGGAAAACAGGAAATAAATATTATTAGACATGTTGCAGCTTCTCTCAGCGATAGAATTTTCAGCGACAAAAAAGGGTTTTCTTTTCAAGTTAACAAGCGTGAAAAGCGAGTTCCGTCATTCGTGCATATTTTGTTTTAGTAAAATTGTCCTCTATCGTTGTTGGACCAGAATACGTAGTCAGCATACTTTCTCTCAAATGTCAAATCTAACGTAATGTATGTATTTTTTTATATATAGAACATTTTCTTACTATGCTAATTGTTACGCCAGCTTTTGCTTATGTACTGGTTAAATTAGATAATTTTGCGTCTTAAAAAGCATCCTATATCTCACCCTAGATATTAAATCATCACCGTAAGAATTTTCCTGAAACCATTACGTAGCTTAGTTTTTAAGTGAAGAGGCTGTGGCCATGAGAAGAGATGTGGCCATGACATAATTTTTATTTCTTTTCTATAAGAAAAAATATTTAAGAAAAATAAAACTTGAATGCCCTATATAAGTAATGACTTAGTTTACTAGCAATAACGCCTCTAATATGGGTTTTTATATTACTAGTAAAAGGTGAAGTTACTTGTGATATTCTCGCACGCAGTGAACATAGGGATTTGTATAAATTTTCCGGGGTTGTGGGTCCGATGATATTTTCCACCGACATATTGCGTACATAATAAAACGCTCCAGTTAATACGTGTATTTCGATACAAATTGTTGACAAACGAAATTTTCATTCATACTAAATAAATATTTGTATAACAATGCTTTAATGTGTAGATTCTAGAGGGTTTTATCATAATAAAAATATGGTTAGTATACTATGTAAGTATTTCCAAAGTTCAGGGGGCATGATACCCACGCATTCCCAGTTGCAACAACAATCGCTATTTTACAGCAGAATAATATTGAATTTTACAAAATGTTACATCGTATCCAAGAGTTAGATCATAAAGGATGATGGAACCCACGCTTTACCCCGCTATGGGGAGATCCCTTGACTGGTACTAGAACCTTAATTGGACCGATTCCCAAACTGCCTTCATTGAGTGAAACCTGTTGCTTTTATTACTTATATTTGATAAAATAAATTAAATGAATCCCAACAGTTGATTTTCGGTAAACACGATAACTAAAAATATAATACGCTTTATCTTTAACCTAAGACAAAGTTTTCTATAAATAAAGTCAATTTAAAGTTCATCCGTTTGTTTTCAAGAAATTCGGGTTGATTGGTGAAATTAAATTTACTCGCAAATACTGAAGTTTGTGTGAGGTTCATGATAAAAGCTCATTTTATTATTTAATTTATATTATGACACAAGATTTTACGTATAAATAATGATGGGAATTTGATTTATCTTTTAGGTTTTAATTGCGATTCCATTTTTATCTTATTTTAATTTAGTAAAGATATAAAAAATAAAACAAAGAAACCTTGGTAATAGTGGATCACATTAGACTTTACAGACAAAAGAAAGACTAAAAAAAAGAATTACTTTTAAAAATAAAAACGAATTCTTTAGAATAAAATTTAACAAAGGAACGCCTTTAAGGAAATGCGACAGTTCTTTACAGTTCTCAAAAGTACTCAAATTTGCGAATTTTTGAAAGGAAAGTCCACATTTTTTTAAGTTTCATAATCAAAACAGTGATAAAACCTATAGCATTCAGGATAAAAAAACTGAAAGGAACACTGACATATGCAAGAGCTCCATCTTTCACGATACATTCTTCTTGGTACTGTCGCAGTGTGAATTTTCTTGAAATATTGTATGTTAAGTTTCTATAACTCTGTTGACTCTCTCTTGAAACTCAGTACTAACAAGCGCGTATAAATTAAAATAAAGTGCTTTAACAAGAAGTATTCTCTACGAGTATAATTCAGTAGAGATAATTCAGTTAGCTTTCTTATTTACTTGTAAGCGAAGAACTTTCTCTTCGTTAGGAGCGACTACTGTTTGCACTTAACCAATTATTGGACAACATTCCTCTCATACAATTGAGGGCTAAAAGCTTTTGACAAAGATTATATATTTTCACTGCTATTGCTTGCATTCTACAGCTCAGCTGTTATTAAAATATTTCGGTCTGAACTTACAACACTTACGCCAAGAGATCAAGTGTGCTAAGTGTAAAATTTCCAATTATTATTTCAATGTCTTACAGGCAAATAATACCTACTGAAGAAATGAAATAAACTGACACTAATAATCTTATTCCATTAATCCGGCTTGGTTATACACCTCAATACATAGATATCCGGCAACGGCGAAAGAATTAAAATTGAAAAGAATACTGAAAAATATAGGCTTTTAATCGAATCCTGATTAAAAAATTATTTCGTTCTTCTCAATATGCGACTATACTATAATAATAATAAGATTGTAGCTTGATATGGGCGGTCCTAACTTATTTACTTGGTGGCTGCAACCCATTAGCATCGTAGCGGAGGGCTCGGGTTATGGCCCATAATTGAGTGGCTGAACCATTTGGCCATAATTATTATTGCCATGCAAGCGCGACTTGATTAATGATTTATTTAATGAAGATAGTCGGAAAAAAGATACTTATCACTTAACAGCCGGTTGCGCCCCACCGAAAGTCCGACACGATATTACAAATTGGTCACAAAAGTTCAACTGTCTAGTGGCCAATCACATGCAACATGGGTAAGAAAATCCCACAAGAACATGTTGATGATATTATGCGCTTAGAGCTATCTTCATTAGCGTTGAGTACCTACCTAAATAATTTCAATTAGTACATTACGTTCCTACAGAGCTTCCATTACTTTAATTAGCTAATTCAAATTTTCATGAAATATTTGTATAACCCTTTTAGGTTGTATAACCCCTTTAGTAATAAACGGTTTTTATATTTTATGTCCCAAATGTCCCACTGTCAAAGATTTTGTTATTATTTTTCCTCCGACTTAATTTCTAGGTAACAAGTACATGATAGAATCTGAAATGTTAATAGAGTCAAAAAAATAATGTTTACATATTCCCTCCGCTAAAAAAACTGCTGTGGCGAGGCTTACAAATTTCGGTGTTCAAATGAATTGGCCATGTTATCGCATTTCCACAGATGAGAACTCCGGAATGACATCGCTATCTCGAAGCAAGCACCAAATTAAAAAGAAATTCCCTGACTGTTTACTTAAGCAACACGGTAATATTGCCCAAAATATCAGCATGTACACGATGTTAATGTGAACATTTTGTGTAATATTTATAAGATTATCATAAAGACAGTGAATCAATAAACCACTCATTGTACCATCAAAATGTCGGTCGCGACGCTTGAACTGTGTCGAGGACAGACACGCGAACCAACTATTAATATGATATGAAATATCACAACGTTTCCTACAATTTTTAATATCAATACCGATTTACTGGCATTCTTTTGTTATTTGAAATCGAATAGTACTGGAAAGGTTGGCTTGGATAAAATTGGTTTTATTCATTGCTATAACAAACTTGCATGTGTTATTTATATATCTATATATGTATAATCGCGCCTGTATACCAAAGGAGTAGGTAGAACTTAGGAGTTTCTACCGGCTACGGACTTTTTACCTCTTCTACTTTTATCAAAGCCATCCACTAAAGAGACTTTAGAATTCATAGTACCGAAGCGGCTCGCCTTTGTATCAGTAGTGTCTCTAGAGTACTAGTAGTGGACTGTCCAGGCCACCAGCAGTCGTGGGAGATTCGTGATCAACCAGTAGAAGATAGAAATAGATGTAGCTGATTAGTCAGAATGCGATTATTATATAACTTTTTCATTTATAATTGTTGTAATTAATGTATAGGTAAAGATAAAGTTCATGGCAATTTTACAAATCGACTCACAATTCTTACCGTAATCTCTTAAACACTAGGAAACCAGAAAAGAATAAAAACGCCAATATATAGCTCGGATAAGACGTATTCTGTTTACGTCTTAATATATTGTCCATTACATTCCGCTATAAAAAGTAAGTGTACACTCATAAAATGCACTTGTTTTACGAGACTAACAAAAATAATAATAGTATGGATCGTAAAAGCGTCCACTAGAAAATTGTGGGAACAATTTTCATTTTATATCTCAAGCAAAATGGTATATCCATACTAATATTATAAATGCGAAAATGTGTTTGTTTATTTGTCCCTTTCGCACGTCGAAACCGAGCAAAGCAACGTTTTGGTTTTTGGTATGAACATACTCGAGATTTTTTGTACTACAATAATACTCTTAAAAACACTTTTTCCGTTCCGTCCGTACTAATGGATGTTTTCGAGTTAACGAGTAAGGGTGAAGAATTGAAAATTTAACGCCTGTTTGTTCGTCGGACTTCAATTATTACTACAATACAAACACATTGTATAATTGTGCGTGTGTTTGTTAACTAGCAGTTTGTAATATACTTCCATCTAATCGAGTAATGACTCGTTTAGTTGTTGTTATAACCACATACGTAGGCCTTAATCGTCAACGGTCCAGGTATACACGCTATTTAGTTGGTAACGTGTTTATATCATCTATTGGAGCTACCAAGTTCCTTAAGGTACTTATGACTAAGAGCAATGAGTGTTTCATTGCTATCGATGAGTTTCGAGAACTACCTGTGTTAATTTCTGCGTCACGTCGATCTGATCAATCTAACGCAATATGACTAATACTGTAATGCCATATTAATATTAGTCATGGTTCGGTTCGCTTATGTTATTTGCGGATGTATTAGTCACATTGTTATCTGTTAAAAAAATTAATTTGTTTCCAAAAAACCCTTAATATACAAATTTAGTTGCCTATAAAGCATGCAAGTTTCCAATTCAAAAGCTATTATTGTAAAACGTTTTTAGATTACTACTCGTATATTATAATATATGGACGTAATTTAATTTAATGTGCATTATAAAGTGCTTTGTGAAATTCACGTTGTTATTGTGCAAACATAAATTATATTTTATTTTATTCCTGTGGTCTTCAAAACAGCTTTAATGTTACATAAATTACTCGTTCGTCTTTTGTTTTTATATTACACTAAAGGATTTAAAAAATGGGATTTGTGGTAATCTACTGGGTACCAAACTTTTATTCCATGTTTATATGGAAGCATAAACATGAATCTTCATTGATTATTTGTCAAGACATTTTCGTCGTCATATTTTACTAAATATTAAGTATACGAGTACTACGTATACGGATCACATAAAACATTACCATCGCTACACCTACTTTACCATAAAACAAATGTCAACGAAATAATTCATATTTGGATCTAAAGCATGTGGTTGCCGGATCACGTATATTATAAGGCGAGCATCTCAGTACTTAGGAAAAGCAACATCATCCATCAATAACCTTCCAAGAACACACAGTAGATATTTATGTTAATTGCATTTATAACGACACGTTCTAATTAAATTCGTGTCACTAACAGTCCTATTCTCTGCAGTCGGGTTACCAGCCGATACTAATTTACTTCCACTCCTGCAAACGATTTTAACCTCGCTAGCAGATATCCATAAGTTTCAACGGCCAGGTAGGAGTATTAATTATATCAGATATTTAGTTGTGTGCTACTCTTATCAAATAAAAAAATATTTATTTTATTATCTCAAATATCCATGAATGGATAAAACATTTTTAATATATAAATTGAGCTGTACACAAATGCTTGATATTATGAGAATATACAATTAATAGTACAAAAAGTGGTCAGTTCTAAATACCATTACGTATTTTCTTGATAATGAGCTTTTTTTCACGGTTTAAAAACATTAAATACATTTCACTTTAGAATATCACTATTCAGGGCTCAGCACAATTCAGGCTAGGCATCTCAATATAAGAGGGAGCGTCTAATTAGTAAAAATACCCACAGAGAGTCACTGAGCTCCTCGCCCATACCACTAGACCCAGTTGCGATCTATTCGTCGAATAACATTAAGGTGATATAAGTAATGTTAATGAATACATTAAAAAATAACTACTTTTTTGCAAATTTTAATCCATTTCAATGATACTTAACTTATAAACCTAACTTTTCCAAATTATATATTGCGTTTGCTATTCAAAACTACCTATGTAGGTACTTAATAAAATCAACATCGACGATTTTACAAAACAAAAATACATGTAACAAAATAAAAATAAAAATACATGTAATCTTGTTCATGCAACATGATTGATATCCGATTAAAATAATAGAATTACGATTTTTAAAAGTGCCACATTTTTTTGATGTTTCACAAGTATAGGTACCATTTCACAAGTATAGGTACCATTTCACAAGTATAGGTACCTTTCATCTGACTATTTTTTTACTAACCAGCCAATTATAAAGATTCCATATTTTTTTTTAATAATCACTAAGATGATTTCACCACAGGATTATTTAAATATTCATTGAATTCAAAATTATCAAAGGCACGTTTGGTATTTCTGAGAGAGAATTAAACTCAATTCTTTTTTTGTGAGACTTGTAAGGTTCGTCCAATTATTTTCAGGTTTGCTGAAGTAACGTCGCTCTTGGCGTAGTGTGTTCTTATAACAAAACGATGAAGTTAAGGTAATGAAGCATTTCTTTCATAATGGCCTAAGAGTAAAACTGCTCATAGATTTTAACTCGCCTCGTTCGTATTGGTCTTCCGCAACCGAATCTCAAACGCTAGTGGCTGGTGATAATTGGCTTTGGCTATGATTGTGACTATGATTAGTCATTATAATTTCAAAACATCTGTTGTTTATTCTCAAGAGCTCGCAAGAATTCATAACAAATATTTTTAAGCATTCCATTTTCAAATTATGACTAATTTAATGAAATTTCTACTTCGGAATCACACTTGCTCAGTGAGTCAAGAAATGCAATAACAAAATACCTGAAACTCGGAGTCACTCGGCACTTGATTGCTAATAGAGAATCCGATTTGCATTTCAAAACGTTGTTCGCGCCATATCCATGCAAACGCTGCCAGAACCAACACTTAATGAAATTGGCTCTTAATTTGAATAAATACGATTCCTTCGCCAGACTCACGTCAGATATGAATATGCGCATTATAAGCATGTACGATGTAACATTAATAATAATTATTACATCTTGGGACATACATAAACGACTCTCTGATCTAAAATTAGACAGAGTCTGTAACTATAGTGAAAAGATAGATGAATGAAAGTACTTATATTTTTACAGTTTTTGCATTACAGCCAATCGCAGTGGATCGAAGCTTATATTAGACTGATTTTTGCTTTTTTTAAATATTACTGGCAAATAGTAAATAAACCAAACAGCAAGCTTTTTAAACGCACTTAAATATTGTTAAATCTTGGATGAGATATGGAAATTATTTTACAGCAATTAAGTCGGGTCTTGCTTGAAATTTAAAAATTCACGACATTTACTCTTCGAGTGGTCTAAACGAGCGACGGTCTGCGACCTTTCACAAGTATTTCACTTGTTCATTTTTAACGTACAAAACACATAATTAAGATATTACAGCGCTTTTCTCCATTTAAAAATTATCGCAGAATGAATAAAAATAGCGTAATGAATTCCAACATCTATTGAAATTAATGACCTAGAATTAGATTTAGTTAATTTATTATACTCTCTTGTCTATGGAATTCGTTCAATCGAACTACCTACGCATCAAATAATTCACATTGCTATCTATTCCCTCCCATCGATCTTGTAGCTAATGAATTTGAGTTCAGAGCCAGCGGTTGTGGGTTCGATCCTGTGTAGGACAAATATTTTTATGAGCAGTCTCAATATTTATTTTGTATCTCGGTGTAAGGTTACTATTAACAATACATATTTTTATACATAACTTTTCAATTGTCTGGTCAACCATTACCCAGTTGTGTAGTACACAAAAATAAAGATTAAGTACAGAAATAAAAATAAGAGAAAGATATGTTTTTATTTACTCGATCCTGTTACATGACATCATAAATAGAACACGAGCAACGTCGTTAAGTGCTTCGGGGAACACAGAAACAATCATAACATTGGAACATATCAATATTATTGTTCTTTATCGCCGATATACCTTTGTTACGATAGATGATTGCTTGTGTAAAATAGATTGAATTCTTAGTGTTATTTATTTTTATAACAGCATTTCACATTATTTTCTATGTTAGGGAGGTTCTCGTAAACCGCTCACAGCATGTGAAATGATTATTGGAAACGTAACATAAATCCTGAAATCCTTATTAAATTATTAATACAAATCCTGAAACTTGAGCAAACCGTTTATCTACTTAAAACTCGTAACCAATTGTCTTTATATATGTAGGTACTCCGTAATACAAATCAATAGGAAGCTAAAGAGGCAATAAGATTTCACCTTGGCAGTGCTCTCTCGTCAGAAAGTTGATGTCTAACAACTTTGTAAGAACGCGATGTGTGAAGAGAAAGCAATTAAGAGATCTGCCACAACTTAAGCATTATACAGCGAAGTGAACATTAAGTTTTATTGCATGTGTCTTATGTAGTCGTTAGTTTTAAGGATAATGTTGGTAATACAGGACGCAAGGAGAGTTTTATAAAAAATACAAGTCAGTACACTCTATTTTTCAGTGCATGAACTTTAACGAACGCGGTGAATAAAATAAAGTTTTTCCTGAAATTTTCCGGATTTTTTTTCATCTTTCACTAATTCACAACTTTTGTTACTTCCATTTTGACCTTCCCCGTCAACTTTACCAGAGATTCTTTTAATCCTTCGCCGTTATTAATTTCTTCGTCCTTTTCTTACCAACTTTACACCAAACCTTGTTAGAAATTTGGCATTGTTTATTTTATATGTCTTTCATCTTTACATAATTATGGGACACGGAAAATACTTCAGGAGATTACGAGTTAGTTATCGCCGTCCCGGTGTCATTAATACTGTTATACTCGAACTGCTCATGCTGTTAACTACGCTTTTATCGTTTTCTCACAGTCCCCAAATTACGCTAAGCTCGAGCTGAAATCATCACACGGATTCATGCAAATGTTCATAATTAGCACCGTCACTGAAAATCTTGCTACATGACACGATGAATAATGCAGTTATACGACGTTAAATCGAGTTGTATGAATTTCTGCACAAATTAAATGTAAATTTTGTTAATTAAATGTTCACGGCCATTACGTCTGTGAGGCGGGACAATATCATTAGATCTGTGCCGACTTGTAACGTTAGGAGTATTTAACATGTAATTGAATCACGCTATAAACGACACAGACAAAATTTTCTTAAAGGGTTTCAAGCGTTACCGTGGAGATAACGTGAAGGTAATTTTGGAATCAGTTTACAGGAATAATAATAATTGGGGATGATTCTATTCTAAGGTTACCGGATAATAACGAGGTGTTTACGTAGTTTTCTAGAAGAATTCCGATGTACTGCAAAGACTATTATAGAACAACAATCTAAGAAGTTCATAAAGTATTTATGTTTTTGAGAAAATAAATCCAGTAGCGTTAAAATATCCAGAGCCAAGAGTGTGGCGTCACTTAGCTCTTTCCAGCTTTGCAACCGCGTCATAAATATTAGAACTTTGCTCTTCTTCATTCCCTATAACATATCCTAGGAACTTATATTGTTTCAATATCGGTGCCGCTACTTAATTAATGTCTTAATATATAGCAATATATATTCGTATACCGTCTATTAACCAGCTAATCCTATGGCAACTCGATAATACGACACACTTTGATGACTTTATTAGATCGTATGTCGTGATCATTAATCTTTATGACACACATGTTAGCGCGGAAATTTCTAGTTAAATGCGAATACTTCTTAAATATCACGTAGATACATGAATATTTAGAAATATTTTCTGTATAATTAAGAAGACTCTGCTACCTACGAATCATGGGTCCCGTAAAAATCCTGTCCACGATTTTATACGATAACACAGGTATTTATTTGCTTTCACTTAAAATTGACGATAAATTTTGTGTCCTTTTAAATATTACAATTGGATACTTACTTTGATATCTGATCATTTTTGGCACTAATATTGGCTGACTGAAATATTGACTGATTCTATGTGTAAGAGAAACTTTACAAATATTTCAAAAAGAATAGGACTTTACATTTGTACGTTATATAAAAATAGAAACAGGACAGCATTGAACCAAGTAAAAACTAAATTATAAAGTGGAATATATTTCTTATATACAAGTTCCACCTAACAATGCCTTTAGTGGGAGAATCTGCGTTAATTACATCTGGGAGAAGCAAATTATTAAGTACGGTATTGTTCAACTTTTCACCGGTTTTATCTTGCATCTTCAATCCGGTATTGTCTGCGACAATTAACTCATTTGTGTGAGTTTTAAATGGAAGTACCTATTGACGTTCCAATGAGTTGATTTAATAATACGACTCAAAAATCCGAAAGGTGAAAAACATTAAATGATAAAAAAAAATTGGTAAATATTATTACAATCGTATCAAAATATTGTTAATGTACATATATGTTTATGCTTAAACCAAAATATTTACTTTAATTAATGAGTGATATACAAGAATGAGTCCGGAAAAGCGACATCGGATGAGCCTAATTTAACTGCAAGTGCGATGCACTTTGTGTAAAGCCACTGACTCACGTGTTAAAAATAAGCGAAAGGGAACATTGCGGAAGATAGCCGCTTTATAATAAGAATCGTATTCTTAGCAGCTCACGCACATGCTATTTACGGACCACTGTTAGGATAAAGAATATTCTCCTTTATTCCGGTTTTATTAAGTGCGGATCTCTGAAAAACTGCACTTGTTTTACCAAGAAATGCATTTGGGATAAAGAAATTTATTCCAAACCTTAAAATATGATGGCAATGTACATACCTAAATAAATTAAATAGGTATATTTCTTTTATTTCTTCGTCTGTTTTTATGATATTGGAAAAAATTCAATAGACCGGGTAAACCAACTTCACTCAAAGCATGCTAATGAAATTAAACTTTATTTTGTTATGATATTAAATAGTCCTAGATACGTAATAATAAATGTATATAAGTAACGTGAACTGCTAATTACAAATTCGATATTCTTCTTATGCGGAATGAACTCTGGGAAGATATATTCAGTTAAAGATAACTAATGTTCAATTTAAATGCGTTGAGTACTTAATCTACTGGTGACGAGGGGTATCGACGTCGAGAATCTGATAGGAAAGTAATTTAAAACTGCCTCGAGAACGCGGAGATTACCTTTATTCAATGGAGTGATATCGAAGACTGATAGCTTATTTCCGCACAGATCCTCACGCAATCAACTGCCAGAGGGACTCAGTATTTCATGGATTTAAATGTATCAACATTAACCTCTTCAGGGACGAATTTTTAAAGTTAAAAAAACATTAATTTTATTATTCATTTTATTACGAATTAGTCAGCTTACATTTATAACAATTCAGTAAGATAAGAAAAAAACAGAAAATAGTAATTTTTACAAAAAAAAAAATAATGTCCACATATGTGGCCATTTAGCGTATAAAAAACAAAGGTTATTTTTACGTTTTAATAATCCTAAACGTACACATAATATGTACCGATGTCCCTGAAGAGGTTAAGTATCACTAGTTTAGTGTATAATATTGTCTGGGGCTTGTGAAGTTCACCAATCCGCACTTGGCCATCGTGGTGGTATATGGCGTAAATCTCTCTTCACTACGAGAGGAGACCCGGTCCAGCAGTGGACCACTAAAAGGGTGAAAAAAATATCCTATTTGAGATCCAATGTGATCAAATTATTGTCGTTTTTTTTTTATGAAGTTCTTTTGATGTTTATTTTTGTGACTGTCAGTGTGGATTTTAACTATGATAGTTTGTTTATTGACTATTTGATTGTTCCTTTTTTTGACGAATGGCTACTAAACTTCACCGATTAGTTGGGAGATGTAGATTCGATTCCCACTCAAGATGAATATTTGTGTGATGATAAAGAATATTTGTTCCACGTCTCGTTGTAAAATTACTTAAATATGTGTAAATATTGCATTATATTATCAGCTGTCTGATTGCCATAATGCAGCCTGTGTCTAATTTTAATTTAGCTGTGTGAGAAGTGTCCCAGATATTGTTATTAATATTATCTATCATACCATGAGAACATTAATAATTATTTTATATACTTCCATCTCATATACATGCTTGCATATCAAAGAGCTCTCCAGTATGTTTTTTAAGGTGTATTAAATCTACCAAATGCTCTTGACCAAGTTAGTGGAGTATGGTCTTAAACCTCATGATAAGAGGCAACCCAATCCAATGGGGATATATTAAAAAAAGGTCTCAAAAACTTCCTGAGATTACCCCTTACATATAACCTACCGTCAAAAACGATTTGTTTCTGGGTATTGATTTAAATCCAGTTTTGTGTATAAGTGTGCCGATGTTTATGTATAATGAAACTTGTTTACCAAACTCGGACTCAAAGATAAAAGATTTATGCTAATTAATAATGCAACACATACAATATAGTGGTAGTCTAATACAAATTATTATCATGCGGTCACTTGTCATAAAGATGATTCTTATCAAGGCGAGTTAAGATATTAGCGACATTTGGCTGATTATTTTTTTATGTTATCTCCTTATAATAATAATAAAAGATAATTTATGTATTAATAATAGTTATACTATCATCAAAATAAACAAAGCTGATAAAATACACATTTAATGTCGTTTAAGATTCAAATAACCGTTTTCTTTTATTGCCACTGTATAAATAGATTGTGTAATTGTGTAATATGATTTATGACTTTATTTAAAGTTTCACAAATATTCTTTTATTTCAAATAGTTTCTCAACTTCCTGGAACTGTACTTGCATATGAGGACATTAGAAATTTTTAATATATTTATTTATATGTTAAAACGGTTTTTAAGTGTTGACCCTGATTTGAAGTATGTATTTTTTTCCTCTATATTAAGTCGATGAATGTTCATTTAATTGCTATTTGTAAACTTGAAGACGCTGACAAATGTTAGTCATTAACTAAATGCTATTAAATAATGTCAAAACTTTAGGTAATCATTTGAAATGGTAATAATTTAAATGTTGTTCGTTAAAGTAAATTACTTTTTTATATGTCAATCTTAGCCTACATTCTGTGTTGCCAGATAGTTGTAATGAAGATAGATAAATTTGCTTATTGGCGAAAAGTTTTTACTTTTCTGTGGTCAGTTACAAGTTTCGATTTTTTTGTATAAAAGCAAAACGTGTCATGAATTACGTCGAAATACTAAAACTAAGCATTGTACGAATTGATCTCGAGTCTGTTTAACGTACTTATAAATAACTGATACCGATAAAAGCAATCAATAGGATTTATCCACTTTAAAATTACCTTTATAGCTTCTTGGGTTTTTAACATGTCTAATATCAATAAAGGTGATGTTTACGATTACGTCACAAGGAGAGTAGAATCAGATTGGGCGCGTTTTGGGGCGATAAGTAGCCAATACTGATGACCCTTACCCCCATCTGACTTTCAATGTAAGCGCTCGACAATCTGTTACCAATTTAAACATTGGTATTACAATGTTGTTGTATTTTAGTTTTATATACTTTCAATGATATGACATAATGCTAATTGTGTGTTACTGAAATGTACTGGCAAGCATTTTCTTAATTATTTCTCTCTCACTCCCTCTTATATCTCTTTCACTCACACTCCCACAGTGACATGACAAATCATTGTAATGTAAAGATTACGAATTGCTATAGACTGTGATAAACATAACAATGAGGTTGTAGCTAAACAGTAATTTTTAGACCGAACAACACTTAATTGTAGTATTTTAAAACAAATCCTGGCAATCGATAAACTACATTCTCTTGCGTAGTAAAACTTTAATATTTAAATGTCATTAAGTTTTTATATCCATATATTTTCTTAAAGCCTTCTGTCGGCTTTGAAGGTGAAAATGTGAAGGTGGATACTTAACTTGGCCAGTAACTTATTGAAAATAAAGATAAGCTTAAATCGGATCATAAAAATTGTATACTATTTACAGTCTTTAATTTATGGGATAATATGCAAATAAAAAGTGTATGTTTAAGTACTTAACAATTCTGCATCCTTTCAACTCGTATGAAACTCTATTAATCTTGTTTTAATTGTAAAGTTTTATGAAACATACAGCATGATCCAAAAAGGTTGTAATGAGAAAATAATTCGATTACCTATTGTATTGTTTCAGATATGTCGGTTTTGCTGGAACCGTATCCGGGAAGGGGAGAACGGCCTCTGTCCGGCGTGCCGGAAGGCATATCCGGAGAACCCAGCAGACTTCACTCCACTCAGTCAAGAACAGGTACGAAACACTCTCGCTAACGATAAGAGATGCTATCTCTATATGTATCTAGCCAATTTGTTGAAATTCTTATACACCTCAAACATACAGTGAAATGTCCTTCTGGTGAATATTTCAAATGAAATATTAGCCAAATAGTTTCCAGCGGTTCTCAATTCCAGCATTTAATGTTTTTCATATGGAATTTTCATACACGTCATATCCAGTCAGAGCGATGGATGTGGATGAAGCATGACAGGTTTGTAAGGGCAGAGATATTTGTCACTCGGTGCGCCCTGCCTCCTCTGTTAGGGACCTGGCGTGATAGTTATTGAGCATGGCGAAGGATCCAAGGAATAATCACAAAACTGTAGCCAGAATAAACGTATTTAAACCTTGCTGTTATAATTGACATGACATTTATGACATGACAGGTGGCGGCGATAAAGACGGAGAAGAAGGCTCGCGAGGCGAAGCGGCGCAACAAGACGCTGGAGTCGCGGCGCGCGCTCGCCAACGTGCGCGTCGTGCAGAACAACCTCGTGTTCGTGGTGGGGCTGCCCGTGCGCCTCGCCGACCCCGAGGTGAGTCGCCCCCGCCCCCCTACATATTATAGTGATCATTTGTAGCGATGTGTGCGACCGGAGAGGAAATAAAAATACTTTTAAACACTCTCCACGTATATTCGCAAAACAAATATAAAAATTATGTAAGTGTGAATATACATATAACAGTGGCGTCGAGAAGCGTGCGCGGAAGACTCTGAAAAAACAAAAGACTGAAAAATAGAAGGACGTCGACGCACGAAGGAAATAGAAGAAAAATATTTCTGACTAACCAGCACACTACAAAAAGAACTTCAAAGAAAAAAAATTAATAGATATAGTAAATAGAATATAAAAAAAGAATAACATACACAGTAGATAAACAAAACACAATAAAAAAAAAACCAATTCACTCTTATTCTTGTTTAAGGCTCGCATAAAAGTGCTGACTTTACCCCTTTCTAGGGAGAAAAAATATTTTTAAAAGAACAATAATAATAAAACCTTCATGGAAAAACTTTCTAAATACACCGACCTCTCGATAGCACTAAAATCGCAGTGGAGAGCAAATACGGTAAGGACAAATCCTATCGTCATTTCTTCCACCGGGATTGTACCGAATGGCCTAAGTGCAGGTTTATAAACGTTACAGATCCATCCGCTCCACTTCTTAACCATACAAAAGGAGTAATAACAAAATTTGTTTTAAAAATAATAATAATAATAATATTAAAATCTTTAAACAATTCCACACACATCTATCTGATTGCAAATTAGGCAATTTAATGCTTGTGTTATGGTAACCAGATAGCTGATAAACATACATATATACATATTATATAATACTTATATAGATATGTTTATTATGACCAGACACAGAAGAAATATATTACCACTACGATTATCGCGTATGATCTATTTTATTGTTACATGCTATTATTATTTATAGGCATATAATTTTAATTGCAATTTCTGATTAATGTATATGTGTATTTAACGTTTGTAAAATATGGTGGTTAAATATAATGCTACAAATATCTCAGTAGATAAATAAATGTGTAATTCCTAAATTATTTTGTTTATCCACTGCCTACGTGTAATAATTATTCTATACTAAATTTGCATTTTATCTATATTTCAGGTCCTCAAACGGCAAGAGTACTTTGGCAAATACGGCAAAATTCACAAAGTAGTTATAAACCAAAGTCCTGCTTATGCAGGGTCACAGGTAAGCCTTATTTAATCCCGCATATGCATATATAATGAAATAATTACATATGACATATAACTTGTTAGGTTTGGTAATAGGAGGGAGGTAGAAACCCATATTTTGCTATATTTTTGTATGAGATACGATCACTTTTTAATTTAGTGTAACTATACACGATTACAAATTTCGATGGGGTCGATTACAAATGTCCATGGGCGGCGGTAGCCGCTTACCATCAGGTGGACTGCATGCTCGTCTGCTACTTCCATATTATAAAAATACTATAAGATTAAATTATAAACAAACTACTTATTAGTCTTAACTAGGCTAAACCGTAGTCCCATAAAGTGCCCCGG
>DWQT01001061.1:0-18353 GCA_018244895.1 Myscelus amystis hages
CAACTGTAATTTTTTACAGCTACGGTCTGAGAAATATGCGAAGCTGTATCAATAGCTGCTTGAATGTCTATATAGCAGTTAAAATGAAAAGCTAAAATACATAAAATATTGTAAATAAAGGCTCCATTTCTTATGATATACGTACATATATAATGACATATACCGTCTATTACAGTCGGGGCCTACAAAATGTTCTAAACTTTTGTCATTTATTGGATGTAAAAATGGTACATAAAAACTTACAAGCATAATCATTATTTTAAGTACAAATGACATTTCTAGAATACGGCCTAAACTTCTATACAGTTATTTTATCCGTGGTACGCCTTCAATCAGTCGATACGGACACATTGCGGGGCCGCTGTCATACGCCTTGAACTGTGGCGACTTTCAATTACTACAGTTAAACTTTACTCTTAATTAACCTTCGAACATACGAACAACAAATTTACAAAATATAATTCAGCGAATTACCGGTTGTTGCGAGAATTTTAATAATGTTGGGAGATTTAGAAACACTTGCTTGTTCGAGTTATGTTTGTGTCATGTTTGTGTCGTCTTATAAACATCGAATGTTATAAGATGGGTGACGGCGATCATTACATGACGTACACGTAAATATTTCTATTATAAATGAATACAAACGTGTACTAACCTAAGCAGTCTTTCATGTCTCTCTCTGTCGTAGGTCGCCGCGGCGAGATAGTCGTCGGCGATGGCATGGTGGAGCGGCGGGTGTATGGGCGGCTGGTAGCGCTGCTTCCACAGCAGCTCGCCGCTGGCGTAGAGCGAGGGCGGCGGCGGCGGCAGGTGCAGCAGCGGCGGGGGCGGGCCACCGCCGTAGCCGTGCGCCATACCTCGCCACTCCTCCACCGAGCTCGCGGACCCGCCGGAGCGCACGCCGCTCACGCCCGAGTCGGAGCGCTCGTCCGCATCGCGCGCGCACACTATCACACAGTCGTCCTCCTCGGAGGCCACGGCGCTGGCCACACCATCCGCGACCGCACTCACTTCACTCTTCACTTCACCGCCACTTTTTGAGCACACCTCCGCTTCCGACGTCACTTTCTCCTCTTTCACGCACTTATCGATTTCGTCACTGACCTCGACCACATCACCGCTCGCACTCGCACTCTCCGAGACACCTGTAACAATAAAGAGACTCACGTTAGACGAGCGATATTACAAATTCAGCGCTTAAATATAATTGGGACAGGTGCTGTATCATAACTCAAACAGTGGACGTGTCGGTTAACCTACCGATTGTACGTTGTCAAGCTACTGACGTCAGCCTGTCGGCCCGCAGACACGTTTGGAATATGGCCAACATTAGCTCATTCACACTACGCCCACTTCATCGCATAAATGCTTCGCGTAGGTATGGGAACGAAGTGCCGGATTCAATTAAATAAAGTAGATAAGAATTCCGTTTACATTTGTTTATACACATGCGACACAGATAATTAATTAGGCATATAGTTATATGCGCCATATTATTCACAATTTAAATTTCAATAGCATCAAATCGGATTATAATAATTATTGCGTCAGACACTTTCACAGTCACGCAGGCCGCCACGAAGACTAATAAACGGGGGCCGCGGCTCGGGCCGCGTGACGAGAATAAGTAATCGGAGTCACGTTTCGTTGCGCAAGGTTTATTACAAGTATCGGGACACCGGAACAGGAAGATGACATCGCGACGAGATACGGTCGTGCGGGTGGAGGGAATATGCTGGCGCGCTGGCCGGCACCGCGCCACACGTGAGGCCGGCTGGCCGCGGGCCAGGACGCGTCGCCCGACACTTGGCGTCGCACCAGAATGGACGCATCGTGACTAAACTCTTGCACTTTTGCCATACGTTTCGTCTTAATTCACATCTATTTTTATAACTTTTACCATTCGACACTATTACACGCCGTACTTATGAAGGTCAGAAGCGATAATTGAAAACTCAATTTCATGGCGGACCTTTTTTTTTAAACGAGTGTATTCATAATGAATTAAAATAGCATTAAAAATGTTTAAGCAAAACCGTTTCAAGAATATTACAACATAAGTGAATAAATTACAACAGAAGGTAGACAATACAAAATTCGACACGAAATTTACACAAAAGAGCAAGCCCGCGTGTCGGGCGAACAACAATGGAATTTTAATGAGACGCCGTTAACGGCGATACCCATTTACATAATCGTACAAATAATATTATTCATAACAAATAAAAACAGGGAAAGATTGGCGATTGTCTGCTTAGGGACGTTTATAGTAATTTAGACGTTGAAAGTATTCTAAAGGCACAATAATGTAATAGGTAGATATGTATGGCGCGGCAGTATTCCCCGATCCACTCATTCTGCGGTCGCTAAGCCGTCATTAAACAACCGCATGATAAAACATTATTCCTCAACATAAAGAACGAGGTACTGTTTCATTGGAATTCAATTTAAAATTAAAAAGCAAACCATTACTGCCATTGCATTACTCACACTGATAACATCTAATTTATTTTACTGCATAATAGCGTTGTAATGCTATTTTTTTGTTCGATAAGATAATATAAACATAGTTAGAAAATGATAATTTTTCAATTGTACAAATACGAGCAGAGAACCTTTAGAAATAAATAAGTAGCCATTAAAACGGATGTAAACAAACCGGCGAGACAATAGGACAGTGATCGGCGGGCATTTACAATGGGCCAACAAATAACTCATCGAGGAAGTGCGCCGATGTATAGAGCGTGACAGCAACTGATTGACAAGACAAACGCCGAGGCGGAATCGGTGACGGGCTTTCATTAGGCAGAGGAAAGGCAAAAAGTTGACGGGCGTTCCGCGACCAGCGGCGGTAATCCTGTTCGCCGCCATTGAATTATACATGAGGAACGAGCAGCGTAAACAAACCCGCAACTATTAAACGCACCAACTGCTGCGGTACACTCATCGTCGATCCAATGCAAATAGTGTTATTCCACGTCACAAGACAACATCTGGGTTATACCGGCCTGATTCATTATTATTACGAACAAATATGTATGTATAATTCTCGAGAATTATCCGCTATATAAAAATGACGCTTAACCTCAAGTGATATGAACCAATGAATTGTTTTAATTGTATTAGCTAACGTAAGTTGATAATCTTTCTGAGAATAACGAAACCACAAACATCAACTACGTCAAACGTTAAGAGATTATGTATTTAAATGTGAGAACACCCGTTAGTCCTTAAATGTATTATTTCCATCGAGTGAATAGCTAGGGTTAAAGGTTAAATACTGACATAATAGAAAACAGCTATAACTATACGTACTACATATCCCTGGTTTGACAGTGATATTGATCACTGAGCTTATTGAAGCTCGATATTAAAACTCAAAAACCATTGAATAATGCTGATTGGTAAATGCCTAACATTACAGAAAACAGAGGTAATAAAAATAAATCTAAATCATATAAATCATCATAATCATGATTATCTAATGATATTTAATATGAAGCGATCGTGAAGTGGAACAGAAAATGACTCAAAAGAACGTCATAATGAGGAAAACACGGCGCTGGTACAATAAATGAAGGTTATCACAAAACTCGTACCTACTGTTTGTATTAATACACAACAGAGATAAAAATTCAATGACGTGTTTATTGAGTGGAATTATGGATGGTGTGCATTTATTTCAAATTTAAACAAGTGTTATTACAGATAAACGATAATCAAAAGCTCGTAAGCCGATAATGGAAGCGGTCAGTGCATGTTTGAGTCGCGGCCATCTCGTTGAAGCCGGCGGAGCGTGTCGACTCGCCTGGCGTGTAATGAAACACTTCCACTCGGACAATAACCGTTAGTTAATAGGACATTTAGCTGTGACAAAGCTTTCTCTGTACACCCATAAAGCAATTATCTCGACATTAAATTACGTAACGCTGCGGTTTAAGTTATATAGTTTCTAATAATTGAATGAACTGGGTAAACGTTTTCTACGAACCGCAGTTAATGCGCGACTTTCTAATACAATACCGAAATATTTTACGATGTTCTCGACGGTGGTGACATTTCGATTCGTTTCCTTATGACTGAGACGTCGTTTTTAATTCGTTAATAGATTTCGATCTGATTTATTAATGCTGTCGTAAAGTAGGATTAACTTTAAAATAGTTGAATAGTAATTATAATTATTACAAGCTCCAACCGTCGGCGGAAAGAGCGCCTCGTAACCGAATGAAGCATCAGATGTCGTGACTGGTTGGGAATGCACTACATCGAAAGTATTAGGGGCGGGTTAAGTGCTTCAGGTATCACGAGTTCACGATGGCCGTACCGCGTGCAGCAAATTGCGCAATGCATTATGTACTGATTGAAAGCGCCTGCCCGGTAATCTTCCTCGCATCTCACGACATGCAACGATAGCTCGTGACCAACATTGCCAGATTCCTACAGACAATGTCCCCTAAAAACTCTTAAAGACGAACTAAAATCGAAACTATGAGAATTTGTATGTGAACTATATTATAACACGAACATAAAATAATACCATTAACGATTAACATTTGGTATTCTGACAACGTGACTTTCTGTGCCGAACACGTTCACCCATTTTCGAATTTAGACAAAATGGCGGCCAATGACTATGTATAACGTGTACTAAACGCAACAGTGTCACACAAGGGGCAGAATACAATGAAAGGTCAACCAGACATAAATTAATCTTGGGACTTAATTACCCGGTTTCATCGTTTAACCGGTTGCTATTCTGAGCCGGAAGTTAGCATTAAAAATAGTCTTGGTCGTCTTGATCTTGATACATAAAAAAGATCCTAGCACTCTTTAAAAGTATATGCATAATTAATGAATAACAATTAGTAAGAATATTGTAGTCGTAATATAATAGACATCTCGTGACTTTTGTTCTATGTATCTATTAGTAAATTATAGTGTCGATAAGAGCGTTATTGTATTACAAAAGGCTAATTACGTGTAACAAAATGGTATCACTCAATTATGTAGCGTCTAATCGTAACTAACAATGACTAATCACAAACTACTAATTGGAACGCAACGGGTCAGTAGAAAGCACAATAAACAAGCGACTCGATAAGACGTGCGATAAAGTTGAGTTGATTACTTTGACAATGCTCACTATTACATTCATATTGATAAACAAATGCTTCATAGATTGCTTAAAGACAGCGGTGACTTTCAACGTTAGGTGATGATTTTTATGGGGCTTGTAGCATATTAACGGAGGGTTACGTAGCAGCAATTTATAACAAAGTCGATTCCTCACTATCAAATCCATTTAAAGATTTAGTGTTTGACCGAATTCGTCAATAATGTAAAACAGCATTTGAATATTTAGCATGTGTAAAGTACGGTCCGAGCGAGCGTGCGATAACGTGGCACCGCCGCACGTAACGCTACTGCAATGCACAGCTCAACGAAACCCAATGCACATCTACCGAATATAAAAATCCACAGTAATTCCTTTGCTAGTATTGAGTCGAAACGACGAGTCTACGCGTAACTACATTTCATAACGTCAGATATTTCAAGCAAGTACGACAAACAATACATTCAAGCGTGTACAAATCTCACAATATTAATTTATAAAATCAAAGACATATTAAAGCTTATTTTAAATTTACAATTTAAGAATTTAATTTTATTAAGTACCTACACAATGATCATACAAATGGTTTTAAAGTCCACGATTAGATAACCGCATAATGTCTAAATGAATAACGCGATAGCGGCGGAAGTATACTTATAGCACAGTATGTACTTACTTTTCAATCAATTTAATGTTAAATTGTTCCTGGTTTCCAGAAAAAAAAATTCTTTGTCACAGAGTGCACTACTGATTATCACCCAAAAGTACAAGTCACTAACACAATTTCCTAATTGAGGATGCTCGACGACCGTTGAAGTTTAAAAGCAATCCAGTTATGTCCTTGAAAGCGGTTAGGAAGTCGAATGAAAGCAGCCAGGCGTTCACCTGCACACACTCACACCGCACCAGATGGCTATGCTATATTCCGTATATGAGTTGTAATACCTACGACTACGTTAAAGTGATTCGTTTCGTAGTGTTGTAACATAGACGTGCAAAAGCCTCGATGGCGCACAAAGAACTGAAACGCGGGGAAGTGGCAACCGGCGGCGCGGGGGGCGGGGGGAGCGATCCGCGCTAGTCGCACGGCGACGACGTAGCAGGCAACGTAGCAACAAGTGAACGGCGGTGCGGGTGTGAGGCGAGCAGGAGACGAGGGGATGGAAATGGGGAGGCTCCCTCCGCGCATACAAAGAGCGC
Source organism: Myscelus amystis hages (assembly GCA_018244895.1). Taxonomy (NCBI): domain Eukaryota; kingdom Metazoa; phylum Arthropoda; class Insecta; order Lepidoptera; family Hesperiidae; genus Myscelus; species Myscelus amystis. Next base: position 6,314 of record DWQT01001061.1, read on the forward strand.
GCACCTGACGGCGATGCATGGAGCACCCGTCCACCTATCCATCCACCAGCCGCCCGGTAGCCACCCGCTAGCCCACTCACTACGTACTACATAAACGGAAAATAAGGGCAAATTTCCACGATCGTACAGTGCAACTCGTGCAATAAAAACTTTATCTCGACAGACAAATATATTATGTTCCTAAGTGTAGCACAAATTTGAATATAATAAAATAACATTACACATACTTGTAAGCCATCCGAAATTCGAGACCACGATTTTGAATTGGCACTCAAAACAGTATTCCACTTTGACGGCCGACAGTAAAAAATCCCCCACGTAGATGTAAAAAAATAAATATGGACCGTTTGTATGAATGACTAGCGATAAAAAATAGATGAAGTTTTTTGAGCTCGTTCCGCGAACTGATGTCTGTTAATATTTATGAAACACAAATAAAATTCTTTAAAATCATACATACATGTATGTAGGTATGGGTTGTTAATATTATTGAAACGGGAAACCTTGGTACACTGTTTTTAGAATGAATCAACGCAAATAAGTTCCACTAAATATACTGTAGTGAAGGTTATACAATTACAATAAACAATACAGATATAATTTGATAAAATCCGAGCAGGAATGTTTTGCACAATGCAATTGAAAATGAATGCATAAACATGCAAGTTATCTTGCTCTCACTCTACAGCAAGATAACGTCCATTCGAGTGGCTACTCACCTACAATAGATAATGCGGTTTAAACCAAGGTCTGCGGAACCATCACGTTATCTTATTTAACCTACTATCTGCCGCTAAAGTAACAGTGTATTGTCGTTTAATAATTTTGGTAGATTACCTCACCCACTACCTTCCACCTACCTTACCTTAGTCTAAATCTTTCTAACTACCCGTTGAGAGCAATGCGTTGTGTATTGATTAGCAAAAGGTATTTGATATTAAATGCAATTAGTGGGAACTCAACATGGCAGTGGTATTCTAGTTTGTCGGATCTAGCTGCAATATGAGAATATTAAACCGCAAAGTGCGTGTGAACTGCTAGCTATTTATAGGCGATGTAATTTAGTAGAACATAAACAAATATCGATCGTTGACCAACATACCAGAGCATTTAACAACGCGCTAACAATTTGGCAAACAGCCAACTATTCCGCGACAATCCATACGATCTCTGTTTGGTGTTATTTTCTAAATAGGTACGATATATATAACTGCGGCTGATTAAGTTACATAGCTATATAAAATAAATATTACATATGGGAAAAATGTATAACGAAACGGAGGTTGCCATTTGTTTAGCATTCGAATACGGCAGCTCAACGTTTTGCAACACAGTTTTAAAGAATTTAAGAATAATGTAGAATGCAATGGTGGAATGTTTTTTATCATGTATGTATATGTATTTATAACATGTACCCTATTACATACTACAAAGTAATTGAAACGAGTAATTTAAAGGAAACATTATTAATTCCGAATATGAACATTTTTTCATCCATAACGAAGTAGATACCCTTGAACACAAGAAAGTGGTTCATAGTACCTACATACATGACTCGGGACGAAAATATCTTGACACGTATTTCAACAGTGTGTCAATAAAGGCTTGTTGAAAGTCGACGATGAGCGCGGTGCGGCGCGACGTTCGGTTCGCGTGATCGCTCATGAGCGCCGAACACGTTAAAACTAATTAGTTTTTTACAGTTTCACTCGTGCAAAAGGTTCGTATTGTGCGTTTTTATCGTGGTCACATGCGGGTGAGCGGATACGTGGGCGAATTGACAGGTAAACCTGTTCGCGACGTTTGCAAAAACAAGCAAAGAGGTCGCGTATCTGTTTTGGCCTTGCGCTAATCGTGTTAGCGGTAACACGCGAATACTTAATGTTTTGTAATTTACACGTACACTGCATCGAAAACCCCGACTTATTTGTGAGTTGAACGTCTCGACGGGCACCGCGAGTTTAATGGGCGCGGATGTGACTCATGATTATTTAATGGCTCTTTGATGTGTTTTGTTCCATATGGCGATAATATAGCAGCATATTCGATAAATATAATGACTAAACCCGTCTACGAATTTCAATATTATTACCTACCATTCAACAAACTCATGTGACTTTGGCCACGATAAAACGATAAAAAATGAATTCCTGTTACAATCCGAATCGTACTAAAAATAGGCGGTATATCATACGCATTTTGTAGGCAGATACGCGAGATAACACACACAAGGCTGCGTTGTTTCGTAGATAGGGAACACAAACACAACAGTCGATAACCTGGTTGCAACAACACAAGCAACTGATAACATAATCTACCCAATATCGCGTTTCATATAAATACTATCTAACTAAACAATTCTAATAATATCAATCATTTTGCAACTGAATGACCGATTTTCGTTTTGAATATTTACTTTTACCGTTCTGTTTCACTTTGACGAGGACGAAAACTAACCAATCACGATTCGCGAATAAACAAGTCCGACATGTTTCTGAAAGACTCATTTAAATTCAATTACGCAAATAAATTACCGATCAAAAACTCTTGTAAATACAATCCGACAGATTTAGATTACTACTAGAAATACCAGTTTTAACGTAGAAGGAAAATTAGTATGGTTTAATTAAGGACGGTACAGATGTAACTGTAGAATTACTTTACATCTATACCGCTATTAAAATATAAGGGCAACCTACTATTTCAGATGTTTTAAGATGGCAGCCAGTTTAATATCTTACCTAAATACCTAACACAGGTTCTCCTGACGTCAATTTATTTTTTTGCTTCTAAAAGTTTTTTATGACAGTGAATTAGTACCTATCACGCAAGCGTTTATCGAAAACAATAAGTTATCTAATATTATCAATAGCTTACACAGCTGTGCACGGAGACGAAATAACAAAGATAACTCGATTACACACAGAATAATCAACTCGTAAACGTGTATAATATAAAATCAATGAATGATGATAGCTTACGAGCCATTCTTGTATGCATAAATCTTTAATAGACTTTTATCGTAACGGTAACTTAAAAATTAAACGGTAAAAATTTGATACATATTTCTAGAAAACGCTGGCCGGAAATATTGGAATGTTAATAAACATTTAATTAAGAAAATATGCGTGTCCTTCACTGTACAAAGTCTACAAAGCTAGTTTTATTAGACGATCCCTTATGCAGAACTTATTGTCAAATTTAAAAAAAAACATCAAAAAATGGTCTAGTTTATTACGCCCTGTAACGATATTTAATACACGCTCTGAATTGTAACATTTCAGCGCCTCCGACATTACCTTGAATTTACAGTTGGAATATTTATTCAGCTCACGATCAACAGAGCGCGATAAGGATTTACAATGAGCTTGTAAATCAACTTGATCAATAAAAGCAAACAGTTTCAGAAGGGCGCGTAATTATTTCATCATCGCGTTACCGAGTGCCGGACCGGTCGACGATCGAATGTCAAAAATCGCTCGACGCAATAAATTGTTGTCTCATGGAGAGTAAACATTGGCGTTCGGCCGCATTCATGCATAATTGATGAGGGTTCGAAGCGAGCGCGTGGATTCCTGGCGGTCACGACTCACCCGGGCCGCACGCCTCTGGCAGCCATTTTGTGAAGCCTGTTCGCCCCGAGCGCGCGCATCGTGAATATTAATACAACCTTACATCTGTACCACCTCAACGCGAACATAATCTGTTCTGTTTCAGTGAAATATTTAATTTATACATATGTACATTCATTTTCGTTTCGCTCGATCGACCAAATGTGACGATACACGCACTCGCTTCTATTAAAGTGATGCCGGGCGGACCGTCCGCTAGAGCATGCGATGTGCAATTAATACAAAATGATCATTATTAGTTTCTATTGTTACCGACCGAGTAAATAGAGCGTACACCAGTGTAATACATTATAAATGGATGGCACAATACCAAGCGTAAAACTCTCACGCACGCCCATTGTGCCGTGCGATAATCAAAAGTCTTTTCTCTCGGAACAATCGACGCATCATTAATACATTTCACAACAATTAACATCGCGTAAAGCGACGTCGTCTTAACAACCTGTAAAACATTTTTGTATGTTACAAATGATTACAGCATTCTGTTGCCAAACACTTTATCAAAATGTGCGTAACACAGGTCTTAATAACAAACTTACCTCTTATCAATTACGTGTAAGTTATAATATATCTCATGCAATATCAATAAAACTGTTGTAACAAGTTTGTGTACAGTTAGTTTAAATGAGTCAAGAGCTCAAAAACATGACCCTGTAAAATAGTGTGCAAGTATCTCATCATTTAGTATATCAAAAGGTAAAATAATTCCTTTCAAGTTCCATCACAACAGTAACAAAATAACGTTGTTTCGTCGGTGCGAGTTCTTGATTTTATGCTGATACGTTGCGGTCGAAGCCTACGGCGGTGCGCTCATTACGGACGAAAGTCTCCCGCCCTGAGCGGGGAGTTGTAATAATATGAAATGTAATACCGCGCCCGTCCGTCTGCTCGCAACCGCAGGCCTCGGCTAACACACGATCACGTGCACTCACGACGCGTAACCATGAACTAGGAGTTATCGAGCCGCGCACACAACCCGGCCACCCGTCTGCACAACATCAGAACACGTTGTAATTATTAACACTCGCTACTATACATGCCTAGTATCTGTATCGGCAACGAACGTTCGGAACGAGACGAGGCGCATTGGTGTTTATCACTTGTCGATTTATTGAGCATTGTCGAAGTTTGTTTCGCTAACGTTTCACGCGAACAGCTGCCGGCGTCGCAGCCGCACTTCCTGTCGTCGACGCCCCATTGTTGTTCGATACGTACCTACACTACACAGAGGCACTTTTTATGCCAATACAGCACCGCCGTCAAGAAAAGCGTGAGCGTGTACTTATGCTTATTAGACATTCCGCGAAACGGTTTTTATGTGTGTGACAATTTCAAATTACGTTGATTCACTGGCGGGACTTGGAAAGTCGCGGGAACTGAACATGTGGTAACCTAGTAACAGTTTACTGAATATATTTTGTCCTATGTATTGTGTATTAATTGGTAAGATAGCCCAACCATTTATATAAATCTATTAATAAATACAGTCGAACGAAAAAGTTGAATATTTAGAATGTTCAGCATTATGTTGTCAATAAGCAAACGAGCATAATAATATGACGGTTAACATGTCCTTTTAATGTACATTAGTCGGTTTCTAGAATAAATATTAAACAAGCGCTATAAAGAATTCATGAAATTAACATAAATAAGAAAGAAACTAATGAATATTCTGATGTAATTAAGATGGGGATATTCTTTGGTTAAAGGTTATTGTCTCGAGTTTTTTGTGTTTCATTTTACATAATGGTGTTCGGAGCTATTATCAAAACAGGTTGTAGCGGAGTGTTCTTGGGAAGACATCGCCGTGAGATCAGAGTCGTGATCGGCCGCCACGCCGCCGACGCCCCGCGAGCCTTACTTCGCTAATCAAATCAAGCAGCACAATGACTCCGTTCTTATCGAGAGGAATCCTCGAAAATAAACAGTTTTCACTAGACACTTTTTTCCATCTAACGAAAGAGAATTAAATAGTTTACATTGAAAACTATTTAGTTTAGAATCTATTTGTGATATACTAACTCTATTTTATAGTAACCTTTTCCATTTCTAAGCTTAATTTACCTTAGTCTTGTTTTAAGAATAGATTTCAATAAAGTATCATAAATATTGACTTTAATAATTGCTTTCTGCCTACCCGGTAAGGGACCTTGCGTGATGGTTATGTATGTACACATCATAAATTTGTAGCCTCGTAATATTGTTTACTTTGTTAACGCTACATACATACGTGCATGTTTGAACACGACATATAAAGTAGCACAGCGACGATACGTCAATATCGGAGCGATCGTAATGGCCGGGTGCGAGACACGGCCATATATCACCGACAACGAAGTGGCCAAATCTTCCCCGGCGATGGGGGGGTGGGGGGAGCGCCGCCCGCTTCCCCGGGGTTATTCAAAACAGCCGCATTAAGCCCTATGCCATTAACGTTCAACTGCAGGTTATCAAGGGTTTTCCTTAGAAACTGCAGCCAAGCTAGTGTTCAGTAATTTGGACAAACGCCAGGCAATGTTTCGACACGTTACGCTGCCTGCTGTTATCGGATATCTAGCGAAATGTGTTAGTAACCATTTTAAAATACGTACCGACGTACCTACCGACTGCCGCAGTTCCGCGTCTGCCAAAAATTTAAATATTGAAATGCGCTCGCAACTTTCGATTTTGGGTTCCAAAATTGTCTATTCAATTCATATTCTTTCACAATTATTTGTACAACATTTATTGGTGATACATGCATGTTTGCATTGCCATTTACATGAACGTAGCTACTTAGTTCAACGCTAAAGCAAAATTCAAAATGGAATTTCATTAACTGTAAACAATGCATAGTTATGAAAATTCTACGGACACGTATAAAAGAAGTAAAATTTTAATATGATGGAATTTCTGCGACATGGTACTATAAATTTAATAAAATGGAGCTGTTGCGAATTGCGAAGTACATTTAATTTTGAATAACGTGCCGTTGAAATATTATTGAACTGCGAATGGCGTCGAAAGGAAAATGTCACAATTTAGGCGTGGGGTGAGTCGAGGGGAGAGGGAATAAAATGCCGCCCACAATCCGGTCGCAGCCTGTTTACGTCGTCACCCATGAATCGTGGTAAGCCCCAGGGCTAAACTTTGATCAGGTAGTTATTCTTATATTTACGGTGACAAGGACCTTTCATTAATACAAGTTCACAACACAGGAATAGTGTTCTTTATAAAAGGAACTTCAAAGAACACCAATCTCACCTAATGTTTTTCTTTTAACACCTGTTCTTGAAGACAATATTTGCTTATCCCGTCCCCCATTCCTGCTAGTGACGGAGACAAACAAATCGAAGTAGATAAGTATGTTTTTAATGTCAAGCGTTATCGTTTATTAAATAGGAGTCTTTGATCAACGCCTCTTGGATTTAATAACGGTCGAGCTTCCGCTCCCGGCGCGTCGTCATGGCAACGATGAACCCACCGCGTTCCTACCGAGCCAAACATCCCTTATTTATTCTCATATACTTTATTTATTCTCACGCGCCAACTACGTTCCCCGCGAGCAGCCGATTTCTTTCGTAATTGTACAGGCTATATTTCCCTCTCTATTTGTAGTCGTTTTTTGGAAGTTTTGCAATTGCTAACAAAAACGTTCAGCAGTTCGCACTTAACATATTGCGAAATCTCCATTATTAATATTACTTTCATTATACATCGTAATCAATGATTGGTTGTTAAAATCTATATATCAATTTACCTCAGTTTTTATGACATGCACAGTGCATGTGTACATGACGGAAATGTAAAGTAAATGGAAAAAACGATACATTGCACAAGTGAGCTAAATGCGATACGGGCGACGACACAGCTGACTCGCATCTGGGCGGATTTATTTCGATTCTGTATGCTATTCCCTTACTTGTTACTGAGCAATTAAGTTCATAATGCCTCGCTTCGAATATTACAGGTGGTACGCATACATGTGTAGGCAGCAATGCCTCGTCAACCCTTCTGTTGTGGCGAGAACACAAAGAATGCGAGTCAACCCTCCCCGCTTTTCCCTTTACTTTTATTCATATACAAAAGGAAAACATTGATGTAAGATATGAGGGTAGGCATTCGGAGGGTGAACCTAAATTATTATACTTCACATAAACGAGTGACCGAGCGCTCTCTTTGTCACAAACGCAATTAAACAAGGACAAGCGGATAATATTTGCCAACGGGGACATTGGACAGGTCTCATTTGAAAAGACAAAGGGTTGATATCTCGAAGGTTTAGATAAAGTATTCGTAGTTTTGTATGACAGTTATGTACTAAAGAGTCTAAAGTGTGACTTGACTATGTAGTAAAAAGCATTTATTTGCTTTCTTTTAATAAGAAGACGATTCTATAGTTATAATGTTTGTTAAATAAATTTGAAAAAGGAAAATTACATGATCAAAAAACAAATGACACGGGTACGAACTGAGTTCTTAAGATTATAGTAATAATTTAAAATGTAAGGAGGTTTCTTGAAAACGCTTAATTAAAACGTTGCGAGGCAAACAAAAAAACCACTATGGCTGTTGCACTTTCGAATGGATTGTGACAGAAATAACGTTCCGGTTCCATCATATAAATAGCTGGAGGTTTTGGATTATCGCTCTCGTAGAGTGAACATAATATCGCATAACACTTAAATATCCTAATCATTTCATTCGATTCAGAAAGGCCTATCACATACTGATAGTAGAGAATTGGATAATGAGATGAATAAATATTACTAAAAACATTTCTGCGAAAAAAATGCCTGATTTCTGTAAGCTACCAAACACACACTGAAACTTAAATTGAGGACCCTTCGTTACTTACGTGAATATTAATATTACGTACATAAGTATTTGCAAACATAATAAACTAAATTGAACACTTTTCGATTGAAGTGATAGAGAATCTTAGAGTATTCAAAATTAAGTCCGCCAGTACGTGCAACCGGCACTTCGCTATTTACACCAGGGACCGTCGTGCGACATAAACATTCGTACGTACGTGTATTTCGCGGAAATTATCCGGTTTCAGTTTACATAGCGGAGACTCGAATATATTACCATTAATAAGCACCTGTTGTAATGAGTTCGTTAAAGGACATTTTTGAATAAGGTAGGCTAGCGTAATTGCAGAAAGCGGTTAGCAATGTAAAATTATCATACTTGATTATATGTCATTGCTTTCATTTTGATACTATGGGATATAATGAGAAAGGTTATTTTTTAGGACATTCGCTACATAATTTATTAGTAAAGCGTAAGAAAAGGCTGTGAAGATATCAAAAACAGTAACAAGAATAGAGCAGACGTAAAGTAAAACTTGTGTAAGAAACCTAAAACTTTGAATTAAATAGGTACTGTTAGTGAAGCCAAGACTTCATGTGTCAGATTAGAAGCGTATAACGTAGGCAGAGGCGAAAATTGTTGGCCGCGGCCCACTGAAAGCGGTCTTCATATTATGCGAGCCCGACAAATGACTCATTAATCGTCTCGGCGAACGAGTGCGTCAAAGGACTGTTGAATTGAATTTTATTAATTACGAACCGGTTACGTTCAGTAAATTGCGCGGGCTCAATTCGATCGCGATACGTGCAATTTAAATGCCAGTTCGGTTAAAACGGCAAGGCCAACGCTATCATGCGAAAATCGACAAGTTTTATGTAGGCCACAGCGACGGCAGTAAGGTAGCATTCCTTTACATTTACAGTAGCGCGATTTACGATCGTGATAGTTTCGTTTTCACGTCCCAATGGCTCCGTTGCCTGCGCATTTATTAGTCCATTTTTGTTCTCTAATGGCCGCTTCGTGACCAATCGAACGAGATCTCTAATAGTTCAATAGGTCGTTTCTCGCATGTCCGGGAACCGTCGTCCGGCGCGATAGCGGGGGTCTCGATATGTTTGTCGTAAAGTTTTTTATTCGCCTCGAGTAGCAGCGCGTGACGGATCCGACGTCCGCACTCTACTTATCCATAGACAATTTGTTGCGCAACCGACGGGACGGAGGCGAGCCACCTTCGTATTCAACGGACGTTAATACTCGCATGCCTTCACTTTCTCAACCCACATTATAACTAATCTACACTCCAGACACCGACTTTTATGTAACTCATTAGACGTGTTCACTTACGGCCACTTTTAAATTATGCATATGTCACGAAGCGGTTTAATTTATCCTTGGCAAATTTACTTTCTAATTATTTGTAATAATACAAGTTTATATATTTTACATGCGCATTCGTATGTAAAAGCATTTCGGTCTTCTTAAATTGCGACATTACATTGAACATTACATGCATGCAATAATACTTGCATACTTACAGATTAAACATATAATTACACGTACAAAATCCTCCCGACCATATCGTTTTTACTCAGATGTTAATATTAAAACAGGGCACAAAAAGTGATTCAGGTAAATTTATTGAATCATACCAAAACCGGTATTCCTTCCGTCTGTAGATGCGATCAGCAACTATAATTAAAGTGGAGGACATGAATTTAATAAGTAGATAATTATAGTTCTCGAAGGCGTCTGAAACGATATGTAAATAAACGGCAGGAAGGTCAATAGAGTTAGGCAACTCCGGAACCTTGACACGATGCAAATCGATGTGCCCAACAAATACAATAATACTATTCTCGTTTTGTTCACAATTTGAATGTTATTTACAAATACGTATTAACTACATACGTAAATTATTTGAAATAATATGTAAATGGATCAATTTACATGTCGTAGCTTTACTCGATGATCTCAACATCAATAAATAATCATGTTTATTAGAAAAGGAAGTTTCGCGTGCATGAAACCATCGGAGATGAGTCTCATTAAAATAATGAATGCATAATAATACATAATAAATTATTAAAATCGATAGTTTAATATATAAAGAATTGTGTCCGAAATAGATTATTTTCATTCATTATTTTCATGTGGAATTTATTTATTTATTAAACGAGTTTGATACGTAACATATTATATGCATTAGCGTGTAAAATGTCTTATAAATATAATTAAACCTATAATAATATTGTGTACTTCTATAACAATGTAGTATGATAACAAAACGTTTTTTTAAATACGAAGCGGGCAGCAGTAAGAGTTCTCCGCATCGTACGAGTAACTCTCCGGATTCGAATAGTTTGGAACTAAATGTCACAACAATATATACGAGGAGCGCACATGAAATATAGCTGTGCGCTTTACCTGCCTACTTATGAGACTTTGGATTTAATACAGCGTTTTCACATAGGTCCATACATACATAACATATCGATTGTAGTGTAATTAAAGTTAATATCGCATTCTTAGTTAATTTAACTATAACCAAATTATAACCAAAATTAATTTAATTATAACCAAAGACATATGTGCTTATGAAATTATGTAAGGTAAGTTTCATAGCACTAAAAAATCAACAGTACAATATTAATTACAGTAGGTATATGATTTTACATAAACATACCTTTAACTTGATTGTGTTTGTGCAGTATTTGTATTTGAATATTGAACTTTTAGAAATTTCACAAACTCGAGATAGTTAGAATTTGAAAAGACTGGTATAAATATTGAAACCTAATAGGAATGCAGGCATCTGTGGTAGGAATCTTAGATATAGACGCAGCTCGGAAAGCAAAATGCCCCGGAGCGTGAGAATAAGTTATTTCACTTGCTAGAACATTAATTTAGTAAATGTATTTAGCAAGCGCCCGCTTGTTAGATTCTGTAACAGGTCTGTGAGCTCCAAATACATAGCATTAGCGGTTGAATTTACGATATCTTCTACACAAAAGATCTAGTTCTCATCATACTTAAGATTAGAATCCCTAGGCTTTTTATTCGATAGTTAAGATCTTTTTCATACATCTAAAAATTGTAATGTGGATTGTACATAAATGACCGAGTTGTATATCAATTGAAGTATTTAGGTAATAGTTATATCCGTGTACTGAAAACTAAATTGTCTTACACAATCGTTCCCATATAAATATTATTCCGACGTAAACAAATAAATACTACCCATTTAATAGTAATTTACTTCTTTGTTTTAAACAGTGCTTCAAATGAATTAACGTGTGCCTACTCTAATATTTGCTAATGATAAAAAACGTAGAAGCCATTGCCTCCGCGTCCGTGTGAATTCATTAATCATGGTTAATTAAACGCTGAGGTTCTTGACTCGTTTCATTTAAAGCCTTCAATCTCCTTAGGTGGAGTCGAGTACTCGCAGCCATACACACAGAATAGCTACGCACGAAGGCTGGGATACCGTTCGAATGTCGGCCCACGCCCGTAATTCGAGCGCTCTATCATTCATACGAGGGGTGATCCAAAAGTAATGATAATCAGTTATTTCTAGTGCACAAAGAAATAAAAAAAATATGTCAGCCACT
>DWQT01001062.1:0-18345 GCA_018244895.1 Myscelus amystis hages
CTCTTCCTATATCGACCGTGTGCATATCGCCCAAAGATATTATTTTCAAAAACTCAAAATTTTGAATCTATATGAGTCAGCATGGAGAACATCAAGAAATAGAAAGACTTAAATAAGAGAGCTTCGTGATGCTTTTGATATATTTTTTTGAGTATAATAATACTTACTTTTCCTACACTTTATATGTACATACCCACGGGTTTTTGAAATCAATACGCGTTGAAATCTCTAAGTATACTGTTGTACTTATGGCAACCATAAAATATTCCAAGATAGGAGTTTAACATCTCGCGGGACGGCACAATTTATGGCATGTCATTAACATAATATTGATTTATGTAGATCCAATTAAGTAACTTTACGACAATACGTTTAATGAGATTAATGTTGAAGACACAATAACTGGTAGAGTATGATGATACAATCACATTTATGAACTTGTTATAATCATACATCTCTACCCCCTTTATCTCAATGTTTCTGCTATTAACGAGTGGGTACACAAAGGTTATTTGGTAATAAGACAGTCTGTTGTATATATCTTACTTTCTCTGTAATAAATGCTTTACAATAAAGGATATATTGAGAAATTACGATAAAAACGTTAGCAGCTTTCCCACGATTGTAGGTTTGAAAATACAAAGGTGAGTGAGAGAGTTTCAAGCTACACACCTCGATTGTAAAATGTAAACAAAACGTACTATTGCAACATATTACGGATCCTTTGGTAAAGAATCAAAGCTATAGATAGATATTGAAAGTGTGGAGAGGGTTGTTTTTTTTTCGAAATGTAAATTTAATGGCGAATTAGCAGCAAAGGGTGAGCGTCAGAATGAATCATTGATGATCCGATAAACTGTCGTCGGGCTTCGGGCTCCAGCGGCGGCGGGCGGCGCGGGCGGCGCGGGCGGCGCGGGCGGCGCGGGGCGCTGGAAGAGGGAGCGCTTTATTTTGGATCTCGGGGATGTAGACTGAGTTGATTGGTACGAATATCATTTACGAAAGCGTACGGGATACGAGAAATGATATAATCAGATGCTTACGAGAAACGAATTTATTATGTGCAATCGGACAACTTTGTACTTCTATTTAAAACATACAAATGGAATGGATGGAATATTTGCATGGTTATATTCATTATAAATTGTTATTTACTTGTTTTTGAATTATGAAACAAAATATCGGCCTATCATAATTGCCAACATCGCTGTTTCGAATTACGTGAAATTTTAAACTGAACGAATGGCTCATATTAAAGCATGTATTCAGCGGTTTTCTTACGTCGATGTAGTTCTATCGAAGCTGCGCTCCTTCTTCATAAAAGGACAGAAAGTTTACGGACAAACTTACGAAATTTCCAAGATGCTCCATTCCCGCGGCCAGGGTCCCATTCGCGCTGACTTTCATTTACGAGCAACGGCATTTTTTTAACTTTTGAAACTATATTCAGTCAATTGTTTGAAAAAAACTTGGTTCACTAAATAGCTCAACTTGGCCTTGTTTTCAATGTTTCGATGTTCCAATTATTTCGAAAAATAATTTGCACCCAAGAATTTCCATATTTTATCATTTATCATAATATGGTACACACGAAACCTTAAAATAAGTTTTATTTACTAACGATAAATTAGGAGAGCAATACAACATTGAATCATTTAAAGTCCAACAGCCTTAACATGGCCTGTAGCTACGATAAAGTGTTCAAATTAAATGAACCCCGTTTTAAATTGAATATGGAACACTAAGAACATTCAACTTCATCCACTGCACAACTTTTTAAAATGACAAGAAAAAATAAAAACTCTCAAATAAGTTGCGAGTGCAACTCAAATGGAAATTTAAGTTCGTCGGAGTTTCCTGTGCGGCCGGAGTCCGCGGCGACCCGCTGACCCTCCGGCTCACTTCTGGTTACTTCTCGGAAATTCTTTATTGTATACGACAAAGTTAAAGTTACAACCCGCAGATATTAAATCTTTTCAGAGCGACTCAATGGGCTTATTCGCGGACTGCAGCGAGATAGAATACTGCCTCCTGGCCCGCTCTCGGCGAGGTTTTCATTATGGAATAAAACGTTATCTTGCGAGGTATCACGGTAAAAGTTGACACGTAAATAAAACGTTGAAAAGTAAATAAATAAAAAGGTGAACGGTGTAATGTCAGTGATATTGTTTCCCACCCTTTTAGTAGTCCATTACTGGACCCCGTCTCCTCTCATAGTGAGAAGGATTTAGGCCATAGTCTACCACGCTGGCCAAGTCGGATTGGTAGACTTCACACACCTCAGAAAATATTATATTAACTTATAACATCCCTAAGGTGTGCCAGTTTCTGCGTGATGTTTTCCTTTACCGTTTTACCACGTGATATTAAAATTCTAGTAATAAAACGCACGTCGCAAATCAGAGGCCAGGATCGAACTCAGACCCCCGGGGTGGGAGGCTGAATTTCAAACCACTAGGCTACCATTGCTTAGTATGTCAGTGATATACTGTACCCTAATCCACTGGTCCCCCGACCTGACCGTTATATGGAAGCCTGGTAAACAATAGCTGGTGGTGGCAGCAAGGAATCCGAGCTAGAAAAACGAGTTCCACGTTCCCCGGACAGCTGTTTTACGGCGAGACATTATTTAGCCGTCGCAAGGATCTTTATGTCGTCCGCTGGAACGTGACTTCTGCCACTTTGGTGCGTTCATACATTGTACGGAATATTTTTCAAAATAACGTGACAGGGGAATAAATAATCTTCACTAAAATGAATCGGCGTATTACGCCAAGGACAGCTACTTATGAAATTTCCCAAGTGCCAGTATTGGGCGCGGAGCTCCAGCCTGCTGCATTGCGGATTGTAAAGAGCATTCAATTAGCTATCAGCTATAAACTCAGAATGTTCATGATCCTAAAGATCTTTTACGTTATTCTAACTGTAATTGGATCAAATCAGTAGGTACCTACCTAGTTCTTTTTACAGTTTTTGATGAACCTAATTTAAACACATCTTTGTCTACTATTCTAATTGCCTTATATCTAATGCAAACTCCGTAATACTAAGTGTCATTCCAAATTACCAAAAAAATCCTGGAAACGAGTAGTTAACTGTCCCCTATCTTGACACCCCGACGCCCACCCTCGCAGATTGCGTTTTCCTCGATCAAATCAAATTGTCTCAGTCTGCTTCACCCGGGAGTCGAATGTGCGACCCTGGGGGAGGATATTGTTTAGACAAATGCCCTTAGGGCACCGATGTACGGAGCAGATTACAGATTGATATGCGTTTTGTTAGTAACGAGGGTCGCGGAATGGGAGGATTTGTCAACGTGCAGATTTAGACAAAAGAAATTAAAAACAAGTTTAATATTTATTGATCTTTAATAAGAAATGCGATTACTGTCATACAGATTGTTAACATCGTATAGTGTTTACTAACTATAGGGATTCTAAAATTCTTATTACTGCATTTCTATTGCCTATGAATTGTAACCGAATATTATTTATGTTACTAATTGAATTCGATCACACCCTGTCCTTCCTACCGTTGTGCAAGGGTAGTTCGTGCAGCGGCCACCAATGTTACACAATAAATACAACGGAATTTAGACGACAAAAAGAAAACACAATGGAACGGAGAGGTCCAAAAACCAGATAACAGGCACGCGTGACTCTGTAAAGGAATTCTCTTATCGAGTCGCTTTGTACGAATCTAGCCTTCATATCTGATTACCGAAGTCTCGGGCGGTTATAAGTAAATCCTGTTACAAATTTTACGAGAACGACTCGTAACTGTGAGTCGGGGACGAACGAAATTATTTACAGACAATCCACAGGTCGAAAGGACGGAGGGAAAATGATTAAGATATCAGCTGCTATAGAGTCTGTTATCTTCATATCTATCCCACAAGCACAAAATACCGTCCGTATTTTTTCTTTCTTGATATTTATTTATTTGTTTATTTATTTATCTTTTCTTTTATTATAATTATTATTACATATTTTTCCATATTGTTTTCATTCTAATATATGTACAATGACGTGTTGATGTAAGATATTCTATTTGTTTTAATATTTTTTCATGATTCATAATGTGTTATAGAAAGGAAATAAATGCTGCATTTATTATTACAAAATACATGAAACGCTTTTGTTTCAAGGTACTCGGGGCATACTGCAGTGGAAGTGCCACAGCTAAAAAGCGACCTGATATCTATATCCAGACTTATATAGACACTCTTGCATCCAAACAAAATAGGTGTTGCGATAAAATATTAAATATATTTAATATCCAACATCCAGTACTTTAGATAAGTTGTAAAAAATAAATGGTCACAAATGCGAAATTATACGTTTTTCAGTACTGAAAACACGATACGACTCCGCAAACCATGAAGTGAGGCTTATCAAGTTAGAAAAACGAAAAAAAATTACATTTCTAATTTTCATTAATTACTTACTGTGAAAGAGAGGCTTGTCGAGTTGAAGTTAAGAGTATATAAGGAACATTAAAATGTTCCGCCGCAAGTCATAAAATAAACCATCGGAGACTCGAAGCCGCGCCACTCGAGCCCCGAGCGCGCGGCGGTAATGAAGACGCAGAAAAAACTTCCACAAAATTAAACTTATTTAAACAGACCGCACTTTACACTCGCACCACTGCTAGCGGCTAACGAGAAAATATCATGCGATACACATACATTTTGGTACGAAATCTAAATAGGATTACTCAAGACATGGTTAATATAACCCGCAAACACAAAACACACGCCTATGCTTATAGTACAAATATTTGCCCCTGGGTGGTAATTGAACCAACAGCGCTGGCGCAGAAGCCAAAGCTACTGATCACTGAACCAATGGGCTAGCCAATAAATATGAATAGAATTTAAATAGATAAATATCAATTTGTTTGTGACATTTAAAACAAAAACAAATCATTCCAAAAGATTACAATAGAATTTGGTCTTAAATAGAGTTCTTTACCGTTCCCCCGTTGTATATATGTAGATCTGCATTCAGAGATAGAAAATTCACGGGTGAAGTCCACCAGGCTGGCCGAGGAAGAACTAATAGATATACTTTATACATTTCAAAATCCATATCAGTTTGTTAAGTCCACTACTGAACATAGACTTGACTTATACTATCGCAAACTCGTCATAGCGAGTTATACGGAAACATCAAAACATAATCGCACCGTTATAGACATTTTCATCGACATTTTAAGAAAAACACAGTTAAGGGCCGCCTCGCGCCGAGTGCCGAATCTTAATGTTTCTGTAATCTTTCAAACTGAAGGGCCGTATTAAACCTCTTCCACGTCGCTGCCTCTCAATGATACCGCTAGAATTCGTTTCCACTGCAGCACTGCGCAATATCGTGACGTTCACAATTTACATTTACACAACACTCGAGTGAACATTCCACTAATAACATCGAATTTAGTTAATGTACATTTTGTCATCATTACAGTTGTCAGTGCGTTGACGGCTTTTAAGGTTAGCACAGACACGGTCTTATTAGAGATTTTAATGAAATTCGACTACCACTGACACTCAAAGACATCTGCGAACGACCTCCAATAGGACGGTAAGAATAAGGCTCAGTAAGTTACGTAACTTAGATATTACTAAGTACAATCTTATTAAACATTGGTTACAGATGTTCCATCGGCCTGCTCATTTGCTACTCACTTCACGTAAAAAATTCTGAACAGAGGGACTGCGGGAATAGGACGGGGTTGCGCGAATAGGAATGGAGTGCGACAACGCCGTGTGTCAATGGAAACGGGTCCGCAGTAGTTCGTTGAGTGTGACGTCAATTTGTCACTCGCCTGCCCACAAAAAGACGTGAATTTGTCAACTGAATAAATATAATGACTCGAGGGTACCTCCGTCGCCGAGAAGGGACGGTTTAATTTTTCTACATATAAAATAATATTTCATAAACGTATCCCACATATTACTTCCAGAAGGATGGAATGAACCGGTTTGAACAAGTTTTGCTCGAGGATTTTTTTTAATTTTACGTTCATTAAATACGCAAAGGTACGTCTCGAGGAACGTATCAGACGGAGCCAATGTTGGAAAGTTGGAGTTGCAGTTTTTATTTTGTTCTTTGCTTGGAAATGTGCAGGACAGGCGGGTAGCTCGTGACTTGTACCTTGTACATACTAGGACGTGCAGAATATATAAGTGGCAAGGGGTTTTAAAGATCATGTAACCCGCGTGGTATTAAAGTCTGTAGAACATTAGTTCTATGACCTTCATTTAGTGACTCAGCCTCAGGTGCAGTCGTTTTTGACCGTAGTCGTGAAATCGGAAACTGCGGGCTCGATTCCCAATTTTTAAAACATAGTCACAATATGCTATATGATTAGTTGTCCCGAAATATTATTATCAGTGCTCAGCTGGCAATCACCTTCACACACCTATAGCGTGTATTGTACAAGGAAATGTTTGGGAGCGACACAATTCGATTAGGAAATGCTGTAATATAAATAAACACGTGCGTAAGTGGAGCCGTACCCGAAGGCTCTATCGTTAACGTAACGACCTGATTGAAAGCACACCCTCCGCGTCGCAACACATACGCAAGCCTGTTAGACGTGGCGCATGGCCCTCGTACACGTGTGCCAAATATAAAACTGTGTATAGAATTTTCTCTGGAATAGATTAGCGCTAAAGCAGATATAAAAAGCGAGAGGTACATAAGGTATAAGACCTAAGCCTAAGAGCTGCTCTTTGTCATCACAAATACAATTAAATGTTACATAATATATAACATTATGTACATAATACGAGTATGGCGCCTGTGCTTATCATATTGGAACAAGCTACATAGAACATCTATGTATGATGCCGGTAGGTTGATTATCCTTGCCGTGCAGTACGCGAACAAAATGACATTTCCAGTTGTTTCCATTAGCCTTTATCTCGAGGGTCTACGATTGAGTTTTTTTCAAAACGACCTTTGCATAAATATCAGAATCGTGGAATAGTCTTTTCAATCCACGATAATATTCCGCCTATATAAATTAGATAACGCTCTACCCTTTTCCATATCCATTTCGAGTTGTGTAAAGGACCATTACGTATTCTTATCGAGAGCGATCAATGTACGTCTATATTTTTGAAGGGTAGAAAGAAATCGCCGACGCCGTTCCTTCGAGAGATAAACGGTTTTTCCCAGTTCAAGTGTAGGAAATTTATTTTTTTCTGCTATCTCGATGGGGTCGGGGAGATAATGTGTCGTTACGCCGTGGTTTTGTTCCCCATA
Source organism: Myscelus amystis hages (assembly GCA_018244895.1). Lineage (NCBI taxonomy): Eukaryota > Metazoa > Arthropoda > Insecta > Lepidoptera > Hesperiidae > Myscelus > Myscelus amystis. The sequence goes on from DWQT01001062.1 coordinate 7,269, forward strand.
ATGTTTATGGGAGGCGGCGGATAAAGGGGCCTAATGTTATTTACTTCATTGTGAATCGTGTAAAGAAGAACGGGGAAACTTGAGGGGCGCTCGTCGCTTTCGCCTCCGACATAATTTACGTTCCTGCTTATATTATGTCGTTACCGAATTGACGGGGGTCACCAAATGTTTTGCCATCGAACGTTCTAGAACGATCTACTAATTCTTTAAATTACTGAGTACAGCGTGGGGTATAGCCATGCCATTCAGATGAAATAGTGATGAAATTTATTATGGCGATAGTATTGAAACCTGGTGATTTTAATTGAAAAAACTTTTAAATCTTCTCGGTTAATGGAAATGAATATGCATTTCAAAACACATTTAGGGACGATTAAATAGATTTAAACATTTGTGTTCAAAATAGATGCGAATATTTATTATTCATTTTCCATTGAGGCTGATACGTCGCTGCGGCGCCACTTAAATATTCAGCATAAAATCAGTAACATAAGTAAATTGTAAAGTATCGTTGAGATCCGTACAAGACGGTTTGAGTAGCGCCAGCGAGGGCTCGCGTGAACGGCGGCGGAAGTGCTCAAACGCCTGTTTCCTTCTCACAGCCGTTGCTCTGTTTGCCTCCAGTAAGCCGCGAGCTGCCAGGCTTGCTCGTTCAATTAACCTGTTTCTGAAATTGATCTTAAGATTGCTTTTTACGTTACCGTTAAAATCAGACTAACGATTTTTACTTTCGAAGACGGATAGTGTGCTTCGTATGAAATAATGACGGTGATATTTCTAGGGACGAACCAATATTCATGAAGTTACATCGAATTCTTTTTAAATCAACATCTGCAGGAGTTAAGGAAGGAGGAGTGCAGCGTGAAGGAGGAGGAGGAGGAGTGAAGCAGGAGTGAAGGAGGATTTTACTGCGATCATTTAGACTTCTCCTTAATATATGTCACTTCGCTGCGGTTGGCGGAGCTCATGAATGATACCTCGAATAAGAAAATATTTTCTAACAATGATCAAGATATCTTGGGACAGTTCTACATTCGGCTCTGATTCCAAATTAGCAATTAGACAGCTATTAAACATGCATAATGTGTTATATAAATTACATTACTTCTATATTTATATTTTCATGACACCCAGACACGGCAAAAACAAACGTACTCATCACACAAAATGTTAGTTTTCGTTGGGAATCGAACCTACGATTCTACGTAGAGGTCAATGTAATTTGTGTTGTACATATAGACAAAGTACGAGTAACAAAAGTAGCACTAAGAATAGTCTATATAATTGTTATATATATAGCGATACCTTGGTCGGTCCCACCACGTAGGTTAACGTGACGACGCCCGCGCGCGGCGCCCTGCACGGGACCCGTAAACCTGTCTCGCGCGTCCTATAAATTGCGCGCACACCAGCGAAGCCTTCTCTTATTCAGGACGAACCTTTATATATACGAGTACATGCCGAATAAAAACTTAGATTCATTTGCTGTATTTCAACTTGTCTCATTGTCTCTGTCCCTTTATGTTTTGTTTTCGTGAATCACTATTAAAATTAGGCCCGTTCTTGTTTTATTATTCAATAATAAATATTACGTTATACAGTAGTACCATGTGCCCCGCCTGTTTCGTTCTTCTGTTACATTCTCACCTGAAAGGTCACTGGCGACAAGGCAGCCTTGCTACTGTTTGAAATTTTAAAACTTGTTGTTTGATGTTTGATCTACCATAAACAATGTAATATAATAATGTTCTATGTTATTATATAATTCAATCTTTGATTTCGTAAGACCCTGGATAGACTGACCATCAGTGGTAAGTATGATTTATTTATTCATTATATTGCTAACACTCGGCTAGCGAGGCCGTCGCTCGCGGTTGTCGTCGTCCTGGGAAGAGACTGGGGAAGAAGGGAACAATAACAAGTTCGAATGACGGCGACCTATCAATTTGACTAATAACAACATTTCTCAACAACTTAACATGATTTTGGGGCCGAGCGCAGTACATCTGAAGCCACCAAGGTGCATTATAATCTGTCACCCTTAAGACGGACTTTGGATGAAATCAAGTATTCGCGGGTATCGCAACACGGCGCGCCCTCTGGCTGCCATAGAGTTGTCTCGCTTCATATCCGCGCCGTACAACCTCCAGAGGATGTTCCTCTTGGTTCAAACGAACATTTAATGTTTCCGATTTTTGTCCAAAAAAATACATGACATTTATCTGTAATTGACGCTTTTGTTCCTTCTGGCATGTAGCATGTTTTAGAGTTTCGATAAAATATAGATAATACAGAGATATCTTAGTAAGTCCAATATAAGTAATACTGGTCGCCGTCGCATCTGAGGAATGCGTGCTGCGGGCGGCCTGTTTCAGCAAACAAAGATATACGAGTAGGTACAGTTGTCTTCAGTAACAATGTTATCGAACATAAAGCGAAGGTCAATTGTAAAGGTTAGTTCTTCGTACCTATCATAAAATGTTATTAAACTATATTACACAATATCGCGAGTATATCGTCAGGTACAAATAATTTAATGTTAACATAAATAACAACGTTAATAATTAATTGAGACAACCGCACGGCCGGCCGAATAAACATACGTACATAAATCTCTAAATTCATTTTCAAATTTACATGTAAACGTGACATAATAATTCTACACGGAGACACAAAATGAATATTCGAGTTGATCACAAAAATAAATACGAATAATGAAAAGATATATTTCATAGACAATAAAAAAAAATAAAGAGCCTACTACATAGCACCACCGCTAAGCTTCGGAACACCCGCAGTATTTCGCAAATAATTGCCCTCGGTGGGAATTGAACTCGCTACCGCCGTCTCAGCAGAGAGGGTCACCGCTGCGGAACCCTAGATCCACACAATTGACTTCACAAGACTAACAAACGGTTACAATAAAAAATATCGAATCACCGAACAAATCCATTGTGCGCGGTAACTTTCAAAGTCGTCCGCCGCCCGCCCCCGCCCCCGCGCACGCGCCCGCGCCCGCCCACGACGCCGCTACACGAGATTAACCCGTATTGTCCGCGAACGGGGCCTTTACCCGACTCTAACAATTTAACGTGCTAATGTGAACATTGCTCGATTGGAGCACACAATTCTTTTGTAAAGTCACACTAATCCTAATTAGCCTTCTAGCATTTTTATGTACTTAGGATATAAGCCTTCGCTCCGAGTGTGATGGACAAGTAGGGCCTGCCGCGCTGGTCCCTTGCGGCAGCGTTCACATATCGTACGAACGTTAATGAACACACGCATTTGAGGAATTTTAGTCCAATATAGCAAGTGATATTTTATCCCAAAATGCAAATACAGCAGACAGTGGACAGACATGTTTGCTGAGATCTGAAACTCAGTCTCCAGAAGCGGAATTTTGAAATTTAACCATAACCATTAACCTTTCTTTAGAAACTTTTTAAAGGAAGGAAGAAAGGCTTACTTAACTTATTACAGCACCGATTCCAAAGTGTGATTCAAATACTGCACGAGCGAAAACCACAACACAATCGTATCAGACACTTACTCGTATTACACACAAATCAGAGTTTTAATTTAAACATTTTTTTTTGTCAAATTGTTGTCAATGATGAGAGAAATTACCAAACAGTATTTTGAACATCTCCCGTCACTTGCGAAAATGTTCTATTGAGAAGCCAACAAAAGACTCGGTCACAATGGAAGCCCACAACATTAAGCCGCGTTATCCTGAAACAGGACGATTACCCGATTCTAAAAACAACGTTATTGTGCACCGCGCCGGGCCAAATTGGGTCGCATCGCTTCCTTGTTTATTTACAACAGTTTGACACAATTAATAACAGTTAATGTAGTTTAAGTCACGTTCCTATTATTACTGTGAAATATTGCTGGATTCGGGCGCAAACTGAAAATTATTGGAAATTCCATATTACCATTATTAAACATCTAACAGATATTAACTTCATCTCAAATTCATTTTACGTTCCATGGTTGGATACGACCCTTTAAAATTAGAAGTATGAGGATATACCACGCTTGACCGAGTAGGAAATATGTAGTAGACTTCACACATCTCACGGTGTGCAGGTTTCCTCAAGATATTTTCCCTTACCATTACAGAGAGTGACTTTAAATTTACTGATTAAAAAAAACCACACAACTTTGAAGTCAAGCGGCAGTAGAATCCGGAATCCTGGAGAGGGAAGCTGCATTACAAATCACTGTTCAAATAAACTATTGTAGTGTACTATTGAGCCTTTTCCAGAATTTTCCAGAGTGTGGCCAACAATAGGATCGATACACATTAGGTGGCATTGTCCGCGTCCCGGCGCATATCACCTCCGTCCCGGCAACTTTATTTAATGTACCAAATTGAGCTGACGTTCGCGACGTAAATTAGCTCATTTCTGTTCTGCTACTCGTATGTCGCCCGGTGTCGCGTGTACGTTAGTGTTTAGATTTTTTTCGATTCGGCTTCAAATATTTGTTTACGCTAAAAGAACTGTAGGTACAATTACTTAAACCATATTGATGTTATAATTATATGCATTTTTGAAGATGGAATTTTGTCAATCAATCTTTCTGTCTCTCTCCAAACCATATCCTCGTATGGAAAAGGGCGTGCTACTACCACATCGCCCCACTGGCCTTCATTCTCGGACACTCGATAGATCATCATCTTTAATGCTTCACCTTTCCGCCTTATTTTGGACTTGCGTCCCTGTCAATAACCTGATATTTTTGAACTGGGTCGGAATCGAACTCACGACTTTGTAAGCATCCAAGGTCCAACCATTATACCAACAGTCTCTATATTTATGTACAGTTATTTAAATAATGTTCACGACATTACCGTGCCCCCATACGCTGGTGCAAAGCAAAGCTGTTTAGAGTTAAATGGTCGTTATTTAGAATGTTATGTTGCATTCGGAGTTATGCTAACGTTATGTGAGAGTAATGAAATCGCTGCAAAATAAATGTTAATTGCCTTTTATATGTACAAACATTGAAACCATTCTCATATTGTGCGCGCAAGAGCTCTCATTTCCAAGCATTTGGTGCTGTATTTTAGGTCAGACACAAGTTCCTCTTTGCCTACAGGAGTTAAACACTTTACACACACAGTATCTTATCATATCATTAATACTTGATTGGAACAATACAAATTCCCTACAATAACAATCAATGTATCATGAATATATCGTATTACGAAGTATGTATGTTTCGAGGGAAAACTTCAAACAGTGACTCAGGAAATATGTTCTTGAAGCACAGTAAATTATGTTTTTGGCATGTGCTAAGCATTGTACCATTTTGTATTAATTATGAGTATATTATACGCTTGATCAAATACGAGTCACTATATGTGGTACACGCAAGAACGCATTTCGTGAAGTAATTAATACACGGTATCTATACCGGGAGTTACCTCGTACAAACCCTAAACTGTTTAATTAACAATTACGTATAAATCTAGTTTATTTATTTATTTATTTTATTTTATTTATTTACTTTCATACCAGAAACAAAGTTACATAAATATTTATAGCTAACTTATCTAAAGTTCTTGTTATATACATATCGCAAGCTGTTTGCCGAACTAGGTTAACCGAACAATGTACCCCATGTAGTATATTAGCGCCATCTGTTGTCTAAAAGAGACGTGTAAAAATTTCAATCCAAAATGTGTCTTTTAGCGAACACAAACACTATCACATGATATATTAAAAAAGTTTTTTGGTTTTCATTAATTCGGAACATCATAAATGTTCATTTCGCGGAAAATCCCCGCGTGCATTATGGCCGGGAAGTTCATTAAACGTTATAATATTGTGATATATTATCTGCAATCCGAATTCGGGGCTGCTACCTCATAATATGAATTATTCCGTATTAATTACAATAGACATTCAATAAAACTACATTCGACGGCTGAATTTATTCAGGTTTCATCGATGGTGTAATTAACTTGGAAAGCCCTACAAGATATTAATCTTGTTGGAATTGTTATCATTATAAGTACCTACTTTTTGAACATAACGTTACATAATCTAGAAGCTGTACGGGCCCCTCAGGTTGTGGTAAACCAGGACGACATTCTAGAAGAAAACGAGTGATAACATTCTTTTAAAATACGTGATAAATATTAGCTATGTTGTCCCCTGACTTCAGTCCGATACAAAACTCACATGAAAGCTACCGCATATGTCAATATCAGTCCGCTGCCATCCGCTTACAAAGTGTTCTATAACTTTTACGTAGGACCTTGGTACAACTCATGAAACTTTTCAATACATTAAATACAGTACGCTGAAAATGCAGAGGGGAGTTAGGCTTCGATCCACGGAGCGTTTACATAGGGCGCGCGGGACCGCGGGCCGCTGCACACGTGAAATGGATAGCTCCTATCGACCTTTCGCTTTTATTAAAATCGTTCACAGTTAACGTAGTGGATAAAAATCTGTGTCGATCCTCCAATAAAATTAGTTTCTTCACTATAATCTCTTTAGTTTAACAAAGTACCACCAGACTCTACTCTCCACGTTATGACATATTTGTGCAAGTGCACTAGTCTCTCAGTGGTTACAGATCCTAACTGCTAAACCGGAGGTGATGGGTTCGATTCCCATCCAGGACAAACAGTTATTTTGTGCCCACATATATATTTGTTCTGTGTTCACGCGTAATAAAATGTATAGATAATTAAAACATAATACATATGTACATATCAGACATGCCAGTAACTACAATAGGCATTTATTCTAAGACGGAATCAGATAGCCACGTGTGGGAACGTCTCTATAATTACGAGTATACCGGTAGTTTACTGCTAGCGCGTTAGGGGGCGATTGAAATAGAGGCTGCGAAGCTCTCGCGACTGGTGAATTAAATACAGCAGGTGTAATGAACGCTGCGCGCAGTGCTCCCGGCCCTGGGCCCGGCGGCCGCGACCGCAGCAGCGACCATCAATCCTCGCATACTTCCTCCAACTATTCCTCGTGCTGGAATACGCTTCATATAAAGCCGCTGGAGGCGCTTCGTGATCTATTCAATCGTATAATATAATATCTTAGGACAATTCCACACACGGCTATCCCACTCCAAAGTAGGCTATTTAATGCCTGTGTTATGGTAACCGGACAGCCGATAAACATACATATGATATAATACTTATATAGGTATTTTTATTACGACCAGACACAGAACAAGTAATTGTGCTCATCACATAAATGTTTGTCACGGGTGGGAATCAAACCCACGACTTTTGGTTTTGCAGTCAGGGTCTCTAACCACTCGAGCACGAGGCCAGTCGATGTACACAATAGATACGGGTAACGTATGAGGAATTGCAGTCAAATATCTGTAGAACTGTAATTGAGTTATTGTACCTATCTGTTATGCGCGTGTAAGGCGAAGACCTGTTTCATTTGGCACATGCCGAATCTGATCTGAGTAAATTATTCTTAGAGTAGTCAATGTTATGATCCAACAGCAAGTGTGACCCGGTCTGTTTTACAAACAATATCATTATGAAACAAACTAAAGTGCGAGTGAAAACAGCTAACGAAGGAGTAAACAATATACATGGATTAAAAAATAATTGGTCTCTTCTAGCGAGCGTACGTCGGCGCTTCGAACGAAACATGCTCGAAGTCTCCCGTCGCTAATGTAGACAATTTGTCTTCAAGAGATCCGAACCACTTTTCGCTTAAACTCGCTAAACGCAGCGCTACGCCGACTTGACCTTTATCGACATCAGTATACAGGAGAGTAACGAGATAACGGATTGTACATCAATGTTGGCGCGCGGTGTTTATGTTATATATAACTTGAACCGTAGCACGAACCATGTACATATATACTATGTACTGAGTCTTGTAACTAACGTGTACCCGAACATTAGTAATCCCAAATGAGTACACAGCCTTTTCTATTTCGGGGTAATTCATCAAAATTCTCGATGGAAACCTAGGGCAGCGTTCAATTGAGGTACGAAGACAAAACCGGAAGCGAATATATGGTTTATATTCATATTGTAATGTTTAATTAATTATTTGAATATTCTTGATGTTGTAGAGGTAAAGTTGTTCTCCTTTTGAAAAAATTAGTTAAAAGTTAGCTTGGGGAGAAGTCTTACTATAATTTTTGACCTCCCCCCCCACTCTTTCCTCGCGGCTTCGATATCTCTATCCGACCATATTGTTGTTGCTCCCTATATTTCTCCAAACTACGCTGATGAGACCGCACGAGGTAACCAGATGTGTAGCGAAGACGCAATATAATTTACATTTAAGTTAATTTCAAGACAGACTTTATAACGTCTCCATTATGGCAATACGCCTCTCAGTTCAGGCTCGATTGAGCCTGAACTGCGCCATGTCTACTTCACCGCAGCCCACTTGTACATCCTAGTGAAAACGACCAGAGCCCAGCGGTGGGCAGTAGATTCATTCCCAGCCAAGGTTATGAATTTAATCTGAATACACAATGTTAATGGCCCTAGAAAAATGTGTTGTTGGATCCAATAAAATATGGATTAGTGGGCGCTATTAAGGTTTTTTGGTATAATTCAAAAGGCCTCCCCGAGTGACGTCAACAAGCTGCTTAGAACCTCACTGCCCGAGCAGCAGGGCTGAAGGAAATGTTGACGGCTGCTGACTGAGTTCAATAGAAGTTATTGAAGCTACTGTATTAATTCAATTGAGCGGACCTTATTAGGGCTCAAAGGCAAATGTAAACAGTATTTTAGGTGCTTCTTATCGTAATTGACCTGATTTTATGCTCGAGAATGTAATATTTGTAACTTATATTTATAATAAAATGTTTGCTCTCAGGATTTGATACAATTATGGACTTCTGAGATGTCTTTTATTGAAAAATAAATTCTTATACCCCTTAGCGATTTAATTTAAAATATTTCTATAGCCTACCCTAATCTTCAGAGCACCTCCATGTTAAATTTCATCGCAATCAGCCCCGTAGTTCGACACTTTGGACCAATGTCGCTATACTTACAATAACAGTGGCAGCGATATCCTATTGCCAAGCTGATAGATGTACATTTATAACTTCGGTCTCTCATTCCGGGTCAAATCCTGGCATGAATATCGGACTTTTTACAGTTACATTCGTTTTGAAAATTGAAAAACAGCGAATGTATCTAACAGCGAATCTATAAAAGTGTTAAAAATGGTTTGGTGCGCTATCAAAGTCTTTAATAAAAAGGGATTTTTGATTCACAGTCTACTGAATAACTTTTTTGTCCTGAATTTGCTCAAACATTACTTGCTTTGCTCGTATCACAGGACTAAGCGTTTGGGATACAATTTCCAGCGGGAAAATGTCGAAAATGAATCATTTAAAAGCGATGCTTTTGTCAATAACAATCCTGTGGAGTGTAGAAAACATCGTTCGCTAGTCGTCCGTATCTGTTATCTGTTCACGTGCACTATTCATTTTACTTGCGTTACTTCGTGCAAAAACTTCCGCGACGACCCGCAATACGCTCCGTTGTTGGAACGCGCGCGAAAACTCCGCATTTATATTTTTCGCCTGTGAACATTTGTTGTTTTTTAATATTCACCTTTCGATCTACTCGTATGTTATCTGTGCTCCGGTGAGTTCGATGTTTTTAATTAAAAATCGGGATTCTGTTTCCATTTTTGGTGTTGAATTTGAAATTTTGGTTTCCTAGATACAAAACACGGAGAGTCATAAATATATGTCGGTCGTATTGATGTTCTATTGGTTCCCCGCGCGCGCTCTCCGTTGGACACCAAATTCACGAATACTCCATTGGCTTTTATAAGGTTTTTTACTATGAACATATTCATAATTAACCTTAGAATGGAGTTGGTTCTCGTGGAATGCAGCTGCAAACTGTGTCATTTTTGAGGGATTTATTACCGTAAAAGTCCAAATCAAAATTTATTTATCGTTGCATAAATCATTCTGCACATACAGAAAAACGATTGTTTTTGCTCCCTGTCCACCATGATAGGGATGCGGCGTGACAGTACATCATACGTGGAATGTAAAATTAATTACAGTGTTCGGCGAAATAATAGCGTAAATTGGGTTATAAAGGGTGTCTTCTATGATTTTTAGATAAAACAGACAATTCATATATGTTTGGGGAAAAGCAAAGCAAATAATTAAGAGAATTAGAGGAGATAGGTAATAGAATTGGTAGGAGGGCCGCGCCGTGCCCCGGGATGAGCCGGGAATGGCGCACGTGCCGGGAATGCCGGGGAGCCGGACAATTACTGTGTTCCTTTGATTTGAATTAAGACGAAGGTAATACCACGATAAGGATAATTATAGCAAAAAAACACATTCCTTCATTAAAACGATGTTCGCAGGAATCCCCGCGGGGCCCGGGATCGATTAGCGATTAGCTGACACGTGGTTATTTCTCTGAGTGCAGAGTTTTAAATGGTACACAGCGAATTATATTTTTCGATACTGAGAAAGAATGCTCCGGATATGGTGATAACTAATTTACTAATAGACTTAGGTTTTTGGTCGAGATAAAAGAGAATTAGAGAACACATATGTTTGTGTATGTATGTATAGTGCTATTCTGAAGGACAAAGTCAGAAAACGTATTTTCTTAGCTATTATCAACCTGTTATAACTTTCAAATGACATTGTTGTACCAAGCTGAGACGGTAGATAGTTGATGGACGAATCAACAGTTAAAATGAGGAATAAAAGCCATATAATAAGAATACCTAATTTTTCGTATGAACGAAGTTAAGAAAAATAACCCGAGCCAGATAAAAGAAATAAACAGTATTGGAAGATATTCCCGTCGTGCTCGCCCAATAGTCCGGGAATGGGGCAAACGTGCCGCGAATCCCCAAAACGGGACGGAGGCTATTTTTCTCGGATGCAAATGAGGACGGTTCACGCTAATGACGTCATGAAGTGGACAGATATGGACAGTTATGGGATCGTTGGCTGGGGGGGGGGGGCAGTCCAGTAGTTTATAGGAGCATAGAGGAGTAATGAGTTATCAATCGGAATTTGATCTCGGAACGTCTATATAGTATAGTAAGGCTGGCCT
>DWQT01001063.1:0-18343 GCA_018244895.1 Myscelus amystis hages
TATTCCAAATCTTCACTCTTTCTTACCATAAACGTGATTTGAAAATCAGGTTTTGAGGTTGTACCCCGCCTTAAGGACTGGATTTAACAATCACTTAATTTTAAAGGGTCATTAACAATCAACGGAGCGGAATATTTCGCCGGGCGGAGTGTTTTGTCGGGAGTTTTCCGAATTATCGAAAATAACAATTTGTAGCTTCGTAGAACTTTGATTCGTTCTTTTGTTTCGAGTAACTGAAATTGAAATGGAATAAAATGGGATACTAAAACTAAAACATAATGTGTGAAAAACATAAATTATAAATGAAAACATACTAAAAAACTATAAGTATATTGTTTCAATTCTGTCACCGTAACCGTCGTAGCTATTAATAAGCACTAGATACTTCAATGTAACATAATATAACAAGGAACTTCTTTCCAATGAATATTGGAATTGTCAAACGTAACGAGACGCATGGTTTGATATATTATGACATTCCGGTTGCTTTGAGTAGAGACAGACTACAGGATACGTAGTCACGATACACATAAAAGCCGGGTCGGATGTTCCCCATACAGCTGCTGTCATCTGGCTGTACTCACCGGCGCGACGGCGAACACAGTTACAACTATTGCTCGTAGCGCCCATTTGACACTTGTATAACATTCATATCTAGCTAATTAATTCACCAGTTTTAGACTTCTGGATATTTTCTACTTACATTGTCTTCATGGATACTGCTTAACATCGATCAAATTTTGACCGAGGGGGTATATTTGAGACGAATTTATTCGATTGCTTCGAAGGCATATATCATAATGTGAAAGTTGGCCCTCATGTCACATTTAGGTTTTTGACGGAATTAGTAAGATATGCGTATTAACTCTCGCTGACTATCTGACAGAAAATTTATTTATCTTTTCTAATAATACGTACCTATAATATTAAGAGAATATCAAATTATTATTCTTCGCCTAAAGGGGTTAAATGGAGGTTGGGAGTTTGAAAGGCTCTATCCTCGGCGACATACGTATTTCCTACACACATAATGCAAAGCAGTGCTTTGTGTAAAATGTTATTAAATGTTCTATTATTTTACGTCTATCTGTGTGCGTCTCTAATATATTATTTTATACATATTATATAAATATTACAAACACACAGCGTAGCGTCGCGCGTGATAATGTCTTATTTGCTCATTTCGGTATTACGACAGTCGCCTTTATCTACGAAAACTCGTATTTTGGTTACAGGTATACATACATACAGATACATACATATATATGTCTCGATGTTTGTAGAAAATCAACTTCAAAAGGGGTAAAGTAATGGATGGCAATTTCTAAATCCGCTCAGTTTGAAGCAAACGTTAGAAACTTATTCCGTAATTAATTTTCTGGTTAAAATTATAATTAGGAACTATAAAAGTTGGTGAGTATACGTATGATATATTTTCAAGTCTCATAGATGTCATATATGTAGATGATTTAGATGATGTAGAAAGTAATCTAACGTAATAGTAAAAGTAATCTACGAAAGATGAAAACCATAGATAGATCCGTAATTATAATTATGCGACTATTTTATTTAAACTAAACTTTGTAGAGATATTAGAGCTCAAATCGTACGATTACTTGAAATGTTGTAATCTCCAAAAACAAAGGCTTTCGACAACTGAAAAATGACAGAAATTATTACCTATTTAATTATTGACCTTTATCGATGTGACGATTTTATGAAATGTTTTGTTTGCAAGGCATAATAAAATTAAAATATATCCATGTTTTCAGATAAGTTTGAAATCCTTAATTGGAAGTCAACTAAGCTTGGAAACGCGAAAATTTTTTAGAACTGGAACAAATTTAATTAGTGGTATTATTCGAGAGTGTAGGCGTCAGCTTTGTGACTGCGAACGGCGACGTGAGAGATTTTTAAAAGTGAATCTGCATGTACGAATACATACTTTGTTCCGAGTAGTGTCGCCAAGTTATTTTTATTACAAATGTATGATGTATTAATATTGAAATGTTGCATTGCAAAGGCGAAGTAACTCTCCCCGGTGACGCTGTGAGTAATGCGTCGTTGGGAATTAATTTCTGTTTTGATTCTCGTTTCGCTAGAAGGAAATGTTTGCAAGAGCCATACGTCCTGGATGGTTGCATTAAATATCTCATTATAAAAAGTACATTTCTCTACTTACGTTGGCGAATGTGGAAATGAGACAAAACACTTTTTGAACAAAACCTGTTATTAATTAGAATGATTCAATTCTTTTTTATCTCAAATTATTCAAAATTAGATTTATTAAATTATACAATATTTGATTCGAATAGAGCAGCGAAAGAGCAGACAGCAGCCGCTAGAGACCGCTACAGCTGCCGTGGACATCTGAATTCTGAACCAACCATTAACAGGGCTGAGATTGTTAGTGTGAATTTCATTAATAACAAGATTTAGTTGGTTAGGTTACATTAGTAGTCATTTAATCCTACTCGACTCATCGACTAACCCTGGACCGTTGTATTGAGAGAACTCCATAGAGAAGAAACCAATTAGAAAAGTAAATCATTATCTGAATATTATGCGGTGCATTTTGGTCTGAGACTATGGGTTCTAAAGCTATAGTTAGGGCGCTGTATGTATCAAATAACTTATGCACCTAGAACATACCGGGAAGGGACTAAGTAAAAAACAACCGCAATTTTGTTCCAGCCGAATAACCGCTATAGCGACTACGCATCGAGTATCTTATATGTACGCCATCCATTTAATCTGAATAAGTGTAAACTAATTGTATTTCTGCCGCTCAACAAATTGTGATACAAGATAATGGTCGTGAAATGTGACTCTGGTGTCCGTTCCTTCACCTTTTTTAGGGCCTCCAGCATTCTACAGCAAAGTTTGTAAAGGTTCAAAAGTTGAACCGGCGGAAACCTTTCGTTTACTTTATTTCGATTTATATTTTCGATACAAACGTTGCAGTATAACTCGTAAGTGAAATGGGATTAATATTTAAAGGTGTCACAACTAATATCTGGCTTTCGCGGTTCATATTTGGTATGTTTAGAAGGGATCGATAGTGTGTATAGAGCTTTACGCGCGGACTGGTGGCCGGTGTTTGGTGGAATAACACAGGTCGGTTACGCAACACAATGCTCGGTTCCAGCGAATCTATTCCGCACCCTAATCCTGAAAGGTCGCTGGGAGCTATTCAATAACCACTTAAGAGCGGCCGCGATTGTACCGGACCTGATAACAGCGGGGACGCGATGGCTTCTCGTTCTCACTTGTACACTACTCGAATTACAAAATTGTATTTTATTATTAAATGTTCTTTGTTACCAATTTTTTTTTTCTGTTGATTTTGTTTTTGTTGCATAATACCTACTTTAATCCTAATGTTTGTCAAATGAAATAGGCAAATTTGGAAAGAATTGCGCACACAACAGCTAAAAAAATAATAATTATTATAAATTATAATTAGCACCCCCGCAACCCCCGTTACAGGTGGAATTTCGTAAAGTCCGTTCTCAGCTGACCTCCCTAACGTCCTTACCGTGTTTAATCCAGTGTCACAATTTGAACGTGGTTCTCTTTGACACTACAGTAATTTTTCTTTGGCATGAAAGGAGCTTAACTGAAGACAATCCCGTTGCCCCTCTATTCGAACGCACTTCGCTATAATAAGATACATTTCAATTTATGCAATAGCGCATTTTGAGCGAATTGAGTGGAGATAACTCGATTGAATAATTGAGTGCACTTTTGAGAGAAAATATTTTTTTACTGAGGCAACTGGCGAACGATACTTTATGAATCTTGACTTTTAGTTATTGTCTGCGATACTGGGAGGACTATGGCGTTTTATTGAAATATACATAATTAAAGTATTTGTTTCCTTATTTCAGTTACGAACTCCAAAAACATGTAGGATATACTAAATAACTATTAATGAGTTTGTTATAAATCTCATTTCGTCAAAAAATTTAAATAATAATCACGGAACCGCATAATTCCATTCGGTGTTACGCGATGACCCTTACGTTGTGAAGAACCCCCGTCCTTGCCGGCCCTTTATTAATAATTGTACATCGTGCGACTAGAGTCACGGGATGGGCCTATCGAGTCACATCGATACCATGATAACTATTTGTAACGCTAAATAAATCGGCTTCGTAGGATACAGTTGAGTTTTTTGCTGAGAACAGTTATGATAGACTCCATACCTGCTACTGTATGAAGTTTTATAGCGATTCTGCCCTTATTTTGTGGTCTCGCGCTTTTAATATTAAATTAGACAACAAAAGTTAGCGTTAGATATTTTAAAAACTTTTCATTTTATTACTTTAACGTCGTTCGATACGCCCTTCGAAATTTTTGTAATAAATGTATACGAATAAAAACCAAGAGCCTACGGGCTAGGTGACATCAAAAAACATTTTTATACTGAACATCGGAAAGTGCGGCGTCCCCATAAACTGTCGCGTCGAAACTTCGCTTCTTTTCGGCAACAGATGTTCCGATATTACAGGGGCGATATTTCGTTATGGCGTCATTTAAATAAAGATCCACTCAAGAGCCACAATGGTTATAGGTATCGTTTGGAAGTTTATCAACGTTACGCGGCAGCCAAATGTCTAACAACCGTGCGTCGGCCTTTGATGTCTTGAATAAGATATTGTTTGCCTTGAGATATTATTGCCTTATTATTTGCTTATTTTGCTACATCTATGAATATTTTATCTTCTTATAGACGCTGGCAAAAACTTAATGTATTGTACTTAAAGTATTCAAAGAATTAATTGTGGTACGCTACGAAATACCGTGCTATGAAATCATATTATTGGTATTTTTTGTTGACCGACTTATCAAAGTACCTACTCGTTATTAAGTTGAATGAATGACAAAAGTATTTTGGTATTAATATTAAAATGTTCAATTTAACTCAATATTTTTATGTACTTGTTTATAATAAACATTTATATGTATAAGCTCTGTGAAGATATTTGGTTCCACTTTAGGGTGGCCTGTATTTGTATTAGTACAGAATCTAATGCCTATGGCATATTACTGAAAGGCTAGTGAAAATATATTTAAACTGACAACCCTATGAATCTAACATATAATATGTCACATCCATTTTGGGTATCTGAAACGTTATTGTAAGTCATGTGGACTTAAAGATTATTTTCAAAATCACACATTGCTTACTTAATCCGATATAACAAGCCGCGTGCAAAAGGTAGTAACACATATTTCGTCGGTTAAATGGAAAAATGACATATTTCAATTTTTTTTGGAAAGTGAGATTATTACATAAAACATAAGAATGTTGATAGATGACTCATTTTATGTAATAATCTCATTTTCCAAAAAAATTGAAATATGTCATTGTTCCATTTAACCGACGATTTGTGTTAATAAATCATTCAGTCAGTTTCTCACAGGTGACTTAAGATATTATCTTTGCAGAGCATTCATTGATCAGGAATGAGGTATTTAATAGCGTTTTTATTGGGAGCTTGATGATACTTGCCGCGAGATTAGACACATTGTTATTTAATTTTTGGTTTGTCCTGGATTTCATAAGCCCGCTGCTGTCAATTTATAACAACAAATAAGTAATGGCAGCTAAGAAAAAAATGCGATTGTAATATAAATGCTATATATTGTTCATTACTTATTAATACTGTATTTTATTTTACCAACTGACAAAGACAAAGACAAAAGACATTTATTTGCACTGCGTAATTTATGCAGCTTAATGCAATTGCTTTGGTGTTGGATATTATTCTGTTAGCGCTATATTTATATTATATGTACGCTATGAGACATGTATAGTTGTGTTAAAGTTATAGCACACCAGTCTGCTCTGTAATTAGTTGCCATGAACGGTAATTATGATAAGTTATATTTGCTTCATACTGAAGTTAAGTCCGTCGTGCCTTAGGGTATAATATGTCTGGTTTTCAATTTCTGTAAATTAAGCTACCACAAATGAATAATAAGGTCCATTTCTTGTTTTGACTGAACTGTACAGTCGATAGTATATAAAAATTGCTATTTTAAATTTTTTTATCAATCGATTACATTAGTAACATGTATGTCTGTTTATTTAATAAAAATACTTATTGTATGAATTTTCACCTGAAGGACCCTGCATGTCTATTTAACGCCTATTCATCTCAGTCTTGTATACTCGTAGCTAATAATATTACAGATATAAATATTCTTAATAATGAATGTAATTGTACAGTTCATATGGTATAAATGTTGTGAACGAAACTGATTCACAGAAGGAGGAATGAAATTTGAGTGAATGCGTCTAATATTTATGTGAGAAAGTAGAACAGGGCCTCTTATTTCAATGTGGCTTGAATTGCGTAATTGTTTGGTATCATTATCTTAAAGGATTTGACAATTTGATTAATTTCAACTGTAGATCGAGTTTTTAAAAGATTTATCCTGTAACAAAGGCTTGTCTATTGCCTTTAATTCCCGCAACGGTGGTTGAAGACCTGAAACTTACTTCAGCACGGTGTTCTTGCTTGGACTGGTAAACATATCAAGGGAGGAACGGTTAATTCGTGTAATGTATTGTTGGTTTTTAACCGTTCTGAAAGTTATCTCATATACGTTATCGGACGACTTGGACTTCGGTAAAGTTTCACACTCTCGTCTCTCTCTCGTGTCCGACTAGGCACGGTGCCGGGTCATGAGCGTTGTAAAGATTTATAACAATTTATAACGTTTCTATTATTTTTTTATATAATATATCTTAATATTCCATTCGACTCCTCAGTGCTGACATAAGGTATTCTCACCTACTCTGATTTAAATATCGTGCGACCTTTGGTTAAGTTCATAATATTGGAGACGGGATGGTTATTCAGAGCGGGTATACTTTCATATATCGAATGCTCGGGGGATTTCGCTATGAAAGGTCGGAGCCCGACAGCTAAACGTGTTAGTTCGCTTTATTGAATATCGGGAATATGACGCTGTCCTGTGGGACCCGAAATATCGAAGGTCGGAAGAGTATCGGCATTGCTTGCATCCTCAGCGGGTTTTTTATGATACTTTCAGGTAAGGTAATAGCACTCGGATGGAAATTGAAGTAATGTAAGTATAATACTTGTATCGTAAAGGGTCAATTTTGAATTTCATTGGTAGTCAGCGTAGTTTTGATTCAGCTAGTATGTTGCTTTTTCATTCACAGGTAATAAGGATAAGTTGTGAGGTTATTGTGGGTACCTTCTGCTGACTAGATTTTGCTTCTGTTGAACATTTTGTGATGTGAATACTTAAGATTGTGTTTTGTCGAATGACGTGATCAATGAAGGTTAACCTTCATCTAGGTCCATTATTAATATTATTTAATTAAATATTAATTAATAAACAATATGTATTTGAACACTTTAATACTCGACCATTGTTGCTTTTAAGAGTTGACTTTTTCTATTAAATAACAAAACAAAATAAGTGCAGTAAGTCATAGTAAAGTTGGGGAAAGTTAGCGAAACAATAACAGCCGCCGTATATCATCTTTTAACGGTGGAAGTATTCTCTTTACAAGATTCAACTAAGTGTGTAACTCTTTTTTACTTAGTATTCTGTTATGTAAATAAATCCAATACTTATCATATATGTATGTTATAGAAATGCAGATACTCTTACATGGGACAGCTTAAGAATGCTCTTAGTGCCTGTCTATATTACTTATTTGAGCAGGCAGAATATTTTGATACTATTCAGTTGTCGTATTATGTTGTCGTTGTTGACTCTCTCCTAGGTATTAGTGACTTTATTCGTTACTTTTTTACCCGAATTATTGCAGTTAGCATACTAGCAGTTTGAATACCCACACAAAAGTTTCAAAATTTTATTTGCGTGCAACATTTCAAAGTTACAATGTTTTCGTGTCACAGCGTAGGTATTATTCCTGGTATCATTTCTATGGCATTTCATTTTAAATTAAACTTATACTTAAAGTATCTAATTATTAATACTTAAATTATGTAATAAAGATTATTTCCGCAAAAACTTGTTTTATTTACGAATCTAGGTAGAAAGGCCAGATGCAAATATTTGATTATAGCCAGCCAATATTTAATTACAGTTAATCGCTGTTATTTTGAGAAAATACTGGTATTCGACAGTGGAAAAATGTAGCAGCTGATGATCATAACATAGTTCACTAATAGTAGAGGCTGCTGTACTAGAATTGAGAGCAAGTAAAGTGTATTACATGACGAATAAAATATTACATAGAAGACCCTACCACAAATGACGTAATCTTGTACAAGAAAATATAGCATGCGCTTAATATCTATTCTCCCGCGTTTTAACTTAAAAGATGGATTATGTTCGCCCTCGCACACCTTTTAGTGGAAGTGGGGTTATTTATAATTTTGAAGATGTGGATCGACAGGACCCGATATAGAGGTACTAGAAAATGAGGTAGAAGGTTTGGAACATTGAAAATCGGTTTATCAATGTCTATTTTGGGCGACCAAGTCATTTATAGACGTTGGTGCTGCTGAATATATTATTATGATTACTTGAAAGTGTATGAGTGTAAATACTGGAAGCTGACGATCTATTCATTTCTAGTATTAACTAATCAGTTAAAACATTTTTGTGCGGGAAATCTATACCGCATTTCAGATATTTGAAAAACGCAAATTACAAATTTCTAAAAATAATTATAAGAAACCGAATCGATTGATTGATACGACGTGATTAAAGGGGTTCAATTAAATTACTCAAATGTAATAGTTATAATGTTGCACTGGTAACTAGAATGACAATACCGGTTCAAGCGCTTCTGCACTCCAAATAAATCCAAATAACAAATAATTTCTTCACATCACAATAGCTACTAACACAGAATAAGGACTGTTTTCGGCTTTTTTCTCCCGGTCTTCTATAGCCTGAAGCCGAAGTATAATGACTGAAATATGACTTTCATTAAGTGTATGTATGTACCTTATAATGAATATTTGAACTTGAATTCAACACTCTATACGTATTACGGTTAGAAAGAAGGTCCCTTTGTTTCTCTCTCAACCATGCTGATGCTACTGATGAAACATTTCAGAAACTGGAAGAAAATTAATTGTATCTTTATAACAAGAAAATACCATTTAGGATTTGTGAGTATACAAAGATCATAAAAAATGCACCTACATATGTATGTATGTAAATTTTACTGAAGATAGCAAACAATATTGTTTACGTCTCATTTACATTTTGCTATCGTGTGCGCTAGAAAAGCAAGAAAACTGATTATCATTGGTTGGCATTTGGTCTTTCATTTTCATTTCACATACAGACACTCAGTAACGTAAGCCCAAACATTTTAACACATACCCATTTGTGGCGATTTAAGTTGCCTTCGTTCGTTCCGTTTCAAGTTGGCTGTCCAAAATACAGAAGTTTCGGAAACAGAAACATATTGTTTATGTATTGGAACGGGAAGCAAAAAGTTTCACGTTTGTAAAGATATGGACTTTCTGAAAGCAATTAAGATAAGACCCCCGTAGCGGCGCCGCGGAGACATTATCGCTTCTGCGGTCCGCCGCGTTATTAATGGGATAATAGTGGATCGCCATTATGAGGTGGATCATCACTATCTTTACCGCTAACAACTTACTTAGAGACGGTTAGGCTCTTCAAAGCCTTTAGCTCAACTGATTTGCAAAGAGTCTTCATACAGATGCATTGTCTAGTACCTATCTAAGTTGTTATAAGGATCTGTATGAAATGAATATTAGATTTATATAAATTGTTGATTCGTATTTATTGTTAGTTGGTTAGTTAAATTATTGTATAAAGAAATAAAATTATTTGGTATTTCCCTGGCATTATGAATTTTCCATTAATAGATATGTACATGTTTATAAAGTGAAAATTAATTTTATTTTTACTGGCGTTGCCACTAACGCGAATTTATCAATCTTAGTTATAAAATAATGTTGAAACTTGTTCCCAACGGGGGCATAAGTACAATATACATATAAAAGAATTTGAAAAGTTCGTCGATCGTTACAATGTCCAGTAAAAGATTAAGCCCAACTTGGGGTATTCAAAGTGGGCGACCCTCTGAATGGCCCATAAAAAGTGGCTCGTCTTTATTGGTTATCTGAATATAGGGCTGCGAGCCATCTGTACTCAAATATTATTACAATCACATCTAGATGTTCGCACTATATAGTATTTTTGTAAACATATTTTTGAGTATGTTTTAAACCGTCCCTGTGTGTTCAATATAGGACATAATTAAGAAATGAGTCAAAAAGTTAAAAACCTGCTAGTGTCTACCATCAAAAAAGGTATTTTTAAAATTTTATATTACATTATACTTTTTATTAACTCGTTTTTTAAGCTGATGTTTTATCTTTATGAACATTTTACCACTTAATACTTCCTAGTAAATAATATTTTTTTTCAGCATCAGCACTTTTGAGAGTCCCAGAAACTGTATCAAACTCTGTTTATTAACAAAGACCGACTGCCAGCGCTTGCGATAAAACTTCGGTGTCTTCGTGAAATTGCGAAAGATACCGGGAGGCATCGCAAATGATAAATTAACGAACTTCCCGGATTCAACACAATTCATTATCTCGTTCTTGTTATGTTAATCAAGGGGAGTATCCGTTGATTATGATTAAATTTTGTCCAATTCTTTAAAATATTTCGACGCTTAAAAGGATTACAGTAAGTAAATATATACATACATGTAGTCTTTATATTTTTAATTTATAAAACTCATCAACTTTGAAAATCAGAGGCGCGTGTCAGGGGTATGGTCCAGATAGAGTGAGACACTAAACGCGTTAACCACTGACTATCACTGCTCGTCCTTGCTGCTACTTGGCCCTTAGCACATAACAGTAAACACTTAAAGATTCTGTTTAAGTAAGACAAGAGTGGTAGAAGGCGCTCATGCGAATTCACAGTTTTATTTAGATGTAATAGTATTATAGTTTTTCTGAATCTTTATAAGTATATAAGATAAAATTTCAGGAAAATCGTTACATCTCATGCATTTCTTAGATATATACGTCACTGCGACAATCGTGGAAAGTAACGAAATGCATATAATTTTCTCAAAGTAGCGAAAGACAAAACATATCACAGAGGCGGTGTACGCAAAGTAAGAGAGTTTGCTTGAAAAGTACCAGAACTGCAAACATGAGTAGGGAGTAAAGTGAGCAAAGAATGCTTTATATGACAGCAATGACCTATGTCTACTTCTTATATTCAAGCCAAAACCAACTTTAAGATCTCCCGCTTTGAGACCAATTCACGTTACTTAAATTACAGGAAGAACTAAGGTTGTATGATCCCATTTATTTCCGCAGCTGGAATGCGGCTATTTTGATACGCTAAGCAAAAGCTAAGCAAACAAATTGGGTGAGATGTAGACGTACTCGTATATGAGAATGATGTGTTTGGTAAAATATACAAGCAACAAAATGGTTTTAAATATTTTATCCGCTTACCTGAATATTTGAGTTTGCGTTCTTTTGAGTTGCTACGTCGGAGTATGCGGTGTAAATACCCGTATGCTTTTATTTTACCTGTGTTCTATTTACATATTTCTATTACAATTTGTATCTTTTTTGGTATTTAATAATTCTTTTACTAGCCTACTTCTCGCTCCTTCATTTTCTAACTGACATTTCATTCGTGCCGAAAAGTTTTTGTTACGTCCATTTATAGATAGATTTGTTACAGCAGAAGTTATTAAAATCGACAATCGAAACCAATCATTATAATATAGTATGATAATAATAGTAACAATTATTATTTAAAAGTATATTTCTTTACAAATACACTTACATATTGATATACATACATACATTACATAAACACCTCACGTACACGTACATACATATATTATATCTAGCGAGTAAAGAGGGCGTGCGGCGTTTTGTACCTTTTCTGTGAAAATGAAATTCTTAAATAAACACGGATTTTAATGTTTATACTTATAATTTGTCAACCCTTGGGGGATGGTGAAAGGTTGCGGAAGGCGGTACACCAAATTATTTTATTCACTATTGATTTATGTAAACATAAATACACATAAGGAGGCCAAGATTGTCCTATCACGATCAAATAGGTCCTATCACGACCATTTGCTGACGGGGGAGTCAAGAGTCTCCGAAACCGGCGTGTAGATAGATTTTATTTTATGAAATCGAGATTTTGAAACTTTTGAGTGAAAACAGCGGGATTATTTTGTCAAAAGCGGGACATAGTAAAAAACGTATACCGTCAGAAGTCTAAATATTTATCTTTTTATTTCAGTTTTAAACTGTTTACGTGACAATAGATATCAAAAATAGCAACAGAAATGTATTATGATATTTTAAATCATATTTACCCTATCGCCAAGAATCGCACCGGGCTGGCGGCCAGTCCACACTTTTCTGTCTTCCGGCCACGCTTTCTCAGCATATTGCACGCGCGGTCGAGTTATCACCAAAAGCGGGACTCTCCCGCGCGGGACTTATTTATATTATATATTATATACCTATATGTAGCCTTACGAACAAGCCTTGAGATGTAGATAGATACATACATACTGTTATACGGACATGTGCCACTACGGACCTAAAATTTATAGCAACTGACGATACACTGAATCCAGACTGTAACAAAACTCTTAAAAGTTGGCACTCTAAAATAAAATTGACCTCCGCTAGTTGGCTGCAACTCTGTTAACGTCCAACTACTGGGTATGGTTCTCTCGAACAACTGCAAAAGATCGAGGTCACATTCTGAGCTGCTCTGGTAAAGATTAATGTCAAACAACATAATATAATAATAATTCCAGAATGTTTAGTGGTAGAGTTATGGTATGGTATGTTAATGACAAGTAAAACTGCATAAAAATATAATAATCATTATCATCATATAGGTAATGTTAATAATAGAGTTTTGCATAAATCGTCATATTAAATGTGATATCAAGTTGCTTAGCCATTACTTGGCGAAATATTAACGCCTTGTGGAGTATATACATACATATATATAATATACTAATAAATAAAATTAACATTCAAAATTTTAAAACAAATAAGTGTTCCGTGCTGTTATAAAAGTGCACTGAGGAAACTTGCCACACAATGGGGCAATTTATTTTGTTGTTAAAACATCGTAAATCAAGATCAGGCACCAAGAACACCGCCGACAAGCTTGTTTACTTCAGAGCGGGCAAACTGCTCCCGAAGCTCCGATTTATTCATGACTCGCCCAAATATTTGATTGATTGCCACGTCTATGCGTCTCAGGCAATCGCGCCTTCGATAAACTTGCTTACTACTTCATTTATCGAAAAACCGCCTTGTTTAAAATTCGTCCAATGAATCGGCTGTTTCCTATTTGGGCGTATCGCATTGAAAAAATCGTAAGCTCCATTCAATTTTGTTAAAATCCAGCCGCCAGACTAGCTACAACGAAAATGTATTCACTCCAAAAAATTTCTCACTAAACTAGATTAATTAACAGGAGATATTACGGCATTTATGTATTTTATACATTTATTACCAAGGCGATTTCATCGGCGAAGGTTTGTTTGGCTTGTTTTTTAATTGAATTATTTTTCAAACTCTCCGCTGTTGGTTTGAACCGTACGAGTATCTACCTACTCCCCTCAAATAAGTCGTCTGTCGGCAAAGACGACACGCGTCCCAGCGATCTGTCTTTGGCTTACTGAGATCCCACTAATACATTATTTTTATAAATTTTCTATTCAGGGACCTCCTTTCGTTGATCCTTTGCAATTTTCCCGCAAATGCTTGGTTAATATTTTCCACGTACAAACAGGATGTTCTTAGAAATGTTATCCAGATTGGATGACAGACTAGTTAGTTATATTTTAGAATATGGGCTTGTATTTTAATTTTAACTTCAGATTTCTGAAAGGTTTTAAATTTGTATTAGAAATTGTATTAATGCAGTAAAATAAGTCTGTTCATATATTTATGTCACATTTTTACTCTCATGCTATAGAAATTAATGTGAAGGCAGGATATTTTTTTATACACACTTTTTAACAAAAAAACATAGCTGTATAATTGCGGAATTGATAGCGTTTTTTTTTAAGAGTTTCATAGAATTGCATAGGTATTCTACACCTAGTAAAGATAGAACTAGAAAATCTAGGTTTGGGCGTTCGATACTTTCCTAAATAGTTAGGTAGTTTGAGAGTTTAGTCAACATTTTAAAGTCAACGGATTCCGCATAAGGAATCCTAGTCACGCTAGATTTAGGTTTGTTGACAATTCCGGTTTGTCAACAGAGTCAAAGGGATCAAGATGATACCTAGTCGTGCTTTTCGAGTGAAAGCACTCCCCTGTGTACAGTGTAGTCTATGACAAAAGTCCTTGGCCCTTAAGGTATTACTGCTGCGCCATTCGCCAAACACCCAATTTTTAAGGAGTAATTTTGCTTGATACATAAATCCGTTAAAGTCCGCTTACAGTACTATGAGTGAATATATGTTGAACAATAATAGAGGACGAAGCGAATAAATATATGTAATAGCTAAAAAATGTACTAAGTGTAAAAATATAATATAGAAAGAACCTCATGTAGGTAGACTCGGCTTGGCTTTTCAATCCTTCTTTATTTCTTTAACGGACGAACTTGTATGACAACTTTGATATAAGTAGAAGATACGAAAGAATTTTGTCAGGATAGTCGCCAGTACGCATTCTAGTCCCTGTCTGTATCTGGGGAAAATAATAAATAATGAGTCTGGTATGTATGTACATAATAAATCAGTTTGCCCCGATGTATACAAGCCTCTCTCTCGTGATGGTGATAACTCGTACAATACTTAACTACTACTACTACTACTACTACGGCTTAACTACTACTACTACTACTACTACTACTACTACTACTACTACTACTACTACTACTTAACTACTAACTTACTAAAACCGTTGAAGTGCACCTACAAACAAACATTATGGCCTTATTAGGTCCCGATATTAGAGAAGTTGGTTCTCTGACATCTCCAATTTAATAAGAAAGAACAACAATACAAGTTTCTTTTCTCGAATATTAGTTTTTGCCAGCAGCGTAATATGGCGTCCAAACGAATGTTAAAAGACAAAAAAGTAAAATGATAGGCAAAGTCCATCGGAAAAGAGGTTCACAAAATATTATTTTAACTTTTTGTACATTTAACGAAAACGGATCTTTTAATAAACATTGAACTTTCAGGAAAAAGTTTCTGTTTTTGGAAAGTTCGAAGATATTTGTTAGTATTTCTCGCAAATTATGTACATTAAATATTACCAATACATACATATGTATATACATATATCTGTGAACAGGCTTTCCCAACCTTTATTTCGTCGAGCCTCCCGAGCCAAAAATAATATTTTCATGTAAGCTTTACTGGACTTTGTTGGAATATTTTTAGATGTATGTTTATCAATTAATGGTCTTAGGTGTGCAGATGGTATGTGCACAAGTGTCCCTGGTTCGGTGTTAAGTTTGTAATATTTTTTTAGTCAAATCTCGTTAATAATTCATTATCATACAGGGATTGCAAAATCTATTGTCGTATTTATTTTGTTGTGAGCCTAGTGTGAATTTTTTATCTCATTTTAAATTAATGTTATTAAGATACTTAGTTGAATTATTTACTTTCAATATTCAAATTTAATGTGATGTTATGCTTTTGTAAGAAGTCCGTCTGTAACGAGTTTCTAGTTACATTGTTCAATACAGGCGCGGCACAATGCAAACTTTGTTAACGTAACTGGCTATCGGCAATGTTGATTGAAAAAGGTTTTTCATTCCTTGCTCCATACAGTTTCCGACATAAGGGGACATATAATATTGAATTTAAGAGCTTGAACCAAGTAGAAACTTAATAAACTCGACATATTAACGCTCAGTACATATGTGCGCACTGAATTAAGTTTTCGAATATATTTACATAGGTGGAATGTTCATACGGCTTCAGAATTTAAAGTTTGTAACGGCTTGTGTAGCAAGTCAATTTTAATTAAAGCTGCGCTATTTGTATACTTAAGTTACTACTAAAAATAGACTATACATTATTTTGATTTTTTACTTAGAATGTCTTCATATATTTTTGATTTTTTGATTACTAGTTTTAATATACGAGTACATGTCTATAATATAAGTTCTTATATGTGTTGACTATTCCATGTATTGCAAAACCTCTGCATTGAGTAGTGGAAAATCATAGGTAGGTAGGTTTTATTTATTAGATATACATACATATTTCATGCAAACGAGTATACTCCTTTCGGCAAGTAGATGTCAGCTATTAACAGATAGATTCTAGGAAATTCTAAGTGTAAGAGGGGTTGCGGGGGTGTTAATTATAATTTTATAGCAAAGCAACGTTTGCCGGGTCAGGTAGTATTTAAATATAACTGTACTGTAGAACTGTACTATCATTTTCAAAAGCTTACGTGGATTTGCCTATCGCTGACTTAAAAACGCGTTGTCTATAAATACCTCTGGCGAAATGTTTGAACTTAACTTTAATGCCAGTAAATTTCAAACCAATGCGTAGCTGTATAGGAGCAAATACATTAATTTATCTACCTTGCGTTACGGAGGTTGGTAATCTCGTACTCTGACATTATTAAGGACGGGGATTACTCTCAATACTAACCATAGTTGGATCAATCTTAGAGTTATTTCACTTTATATATTAATTTAACGGTCCGGGGAGCTTCTTCTTGGTAAAGTAATTTCGACTGTCAGTCACAAAACTCCGTGAAATTAGTTACACATATGTCGCGTGCTCTCAAGTTTGATTTGAAGAGCATTAATGTTAGTCGTTGCCTAAGACACATTTGAATATTACAAACACTTCTGCTTAAGGGACAATAATAAGTGTAACGGTGGCGCCTCCGCAGATGAGCACGAACCAGAGGATCCTTTAGCCCATAAGGCATTCTTCTTGATATTCTCACAACCTTATTTAATTATGATAGAATGCAAGGGTGCACTTCCATCCTAACAGAGTCGTTGAATGAGTTTCAGATCATGGATTTCTTTTGTATAGGTACTATACATTTGATGTAATTCCGGAGTCTCAAGTGGCTTGCTTGTGATATTTATGTTCGCAGAATCACTAGGACTTTGTGTGTGCATTCAATACCCTACATATCAATATTTTCATTATTTTAGAGAGCTTTGGACTGGAATCATTAGCCTACATTTAAATAAGTAAATATGCATCTATTTTTCTGTTTTGTTTTAATTACCTATGTAAAATATATTGGCAATTAAGTAGTATGTTTGGATGGTATTCTAATTTGAAGATTTATGTAACATTGCACATTTGTGTGTGCGAGTACGTTAACTTTTATATTAAGAGCGTGGTTATATAGTGTGTCGAATGTTACATTACACTTTACCTAGCGCGAAGCGTGGCAACTATACAAGTACTTGTAATGTGGTGTATTTGTACGTGTATTTTATTTACCCTTATTCGTTTTTGTCAGGGTCAGACGTTAGAGAACATTTTTCGTCCACTTTTTGAATGCTACGCACGTATACACCAGTGCGCTAGTTATTTATTGGGGTTCAGCGAAAAAATGGCACTCATATAAAAGTGGATGTGTTAGTCAACTGTCCGTCGGCCTGACAGATGCTTCTGAAAAATGAAAGGGACAGCAGTAAAAACAATGAATTAAAATTCAATTGCAAGATTATATTTAAGAAAGAATGAGGAAAGTTAAATAAACACATAAATAAAAAATGTAATATTTTTACAATATAAAACAGAAGGTTTATAAATGATTCCCAACCCATTTTCAGTCTTGATGTAGTCACCTATTCGTGAACAATCAAGATCTCTAATCTGTCTTTCCTAGACTCCGAGGTGCCATCTTGAGAACCACCCAAATGAGTAAGACGGTGGTGTTTTACTTGACGATTTCCTCTACTTTTTATTTACGGTAGTCACGCATTTGGCCCCAGGTTTGGCACGTTCGACCCGATAGAAACATGATTTACAGGATGAGGGGATTACCTTCAACATTGATTTTTCCATCATCATAGTGGCCCCTTTTATTGACATAGAATGTTGTCCCCCGCTTGATCTTCGGAAAGTGTTATGCGGCATTCCCCTTCATAGTCGTGTTAATACCTAATTGTTCCACTTTTCGTATTTAATCTAAGATAAGAATAAAAATGGTTTAAGCAACTGCGATCGTCATTTATTTTTTAGATTATATTTAAAAATATACATACACTATATATATATATATATATATATATATATATATATATATATATAGAGATGTAGACGTTTGTTCTCATATACATATGAGAGCGCAAGCAC
>DWQT01001064.1:0-18336 GCA_018244895.1 Myscelus amystis hages
AAATATGGATTGAACTAGTAACTTTTTAAGATCCTCTAATGTACCCATATTTGTGCAAATAAATGTCTTTTGTCTTTATTATAATTATTAATATTATCATTTAACAAAGCGTATAGGTACCTACATACCTTTAGAAATTTTAATTATTTAAAATTCGTATACAGTATTTATTTTCTGACGTATGTATTTTCGCTATTCGAATAGTACTGTAGATAAATGTAATAAGCCTCTACTCATCAAACGATCCAGGTAACTCCAATACAATGTCAAATAGCCTTCAATAAATTAAAATTAGCAACATTAAGATAATCAATTTGTCACTGCACCATATTCATTGGACTGCCATGATTCACAAACTCACAATTACTCGTAACAATTCATTGGACTCGACACTCCGCTACAAGACAAACAAAATCCGTCGCTCACCCAGGGAAAGCGGACCGGAAGGCGGCCGGATAAAGCGCCGGCAGGAATGCTGGCCCCCAAGGGGGGAGCAGGATAGGACTCCAGGCCAGGAGCGACGCCGGCGGCAGCAGCGGCGGCGGCGAACGCGCCTCTCCTTCCTCGCTCTTCATCTCCCGACCGGGAGAGCTCGCTTTCGGAATAATCTTGACGGCACAACTACCCGTTCGCGACGACACGTGCTGCGTGTTGCAACGCCGCGCCCGCACTAAACAACCCTCGAGTGGTCCTCGGGGTGAAGATCACCCCGCGCCGCCCTCGGCCTCGACAGCCTACTCAGCTTCGTTAAGGGTGCTCCATTCGCGTCCACCAATCGCCGGCCGCTCTCGTCTGGGCGGGACCTCGTTCGACCAATCGCAGACCTCACGAAGCCTTCCCAACAAAAAAACTGAAGTATACACTTTGAATAAAGGAGCTTTCGACGTAGCACGTTACGTTATGTCGCTTTTTGTAATGAGTGCGCGCGTTAAGCCCATTGTTGAGGCCGGTTCGTAATGGACGCCGCTCTAAATGCCCCGGATAACGATTTTCATTTAGAGTGTTTTTAATAAGACCGTGTAAGCCTATGTCGATTTTTTTTTGGTTTTCTCTCGTTAGTTTTTATCAAAAACATTTGCGTTACTTCAGTAAATGTAACTTTATTAGGTATTATAGGTATTCATTTTCTGAATACATCTTTACGCAATGAAGTTAGAATTTACACCTAGTCTGATTTAAGGTAAAACTTGTAAAAAATGTTAAACCACAAATAGCACTTCAAGTTGGAAGGAGAATCATAGTGCTCAGTAGAATTCGAGGCATGTGTAAGTTCTTAGCACATTGTCTATCATAAGACAAAGAATATTGTTCAAGTTCCGCGAACAGGTAGACAACTCCCAGGGTTATCACTTTATGACTTGCACGTGTGCGCGGTGCATTGTTTCACGAATACTTAAGTATTCCATTTTGAATTGCCGAATTCATCGTCAACAAATTTTTAAAAGAGCGTTCGTTTCTAAAAGTTGTTATTGTTGACACAGATGTTTCGCATTAGGTACCGTAGTTGTAACATCAATAATTTATGCGTATAATATTACCTCATTATTGAAGAACTTAATTTTTTAACGATAGATTAGTGTTCAAACATGTCAATAGTACATTTTATGGTGATGGAACTGACCCGATCAAAATACCTTTTGAGGTACCCCACAGTGGTATCGAAGAGACACCGGGTTATGTGGGATTACGGCCTAGACCCTCATAGGAGGTATTGGTCTGCGCTGTTGAAGGAATCCGAGATCCCCACACGAAACGTGTCGGACTCTTCTCGTGACATCATCATCGACACTCCTTAATTTGTTTATCCGTCACCGCGGTCCTTCCTGCCCTAACCGCCCATAACCCCCACGTCTTCGTTTTAGTTATTATTTGCAACAAGCGAGATACACCGTAGCTGTATTCCAGTAACGAGCTACAGAGACAACACGTACCTACTGCGATCCACGAATGCAGTACAGTGAAGCATCGGGAAACCACAGAAACGCTCTGATGCCAGCGTTATGTCCACCGGGTGCCATCCAGGGCAAGTAACCTCTAGTCAGAGATCGCCCATTACTAAAACAATCATTGCTATATACGCCAGCTATCTCGTTCTTTGAGCAACCATAAAATTGTAACCCCTACAGTAAAATTAAACTGTGTAGTTCTGAGATTTAACACCTTTGTCGTGGTACTAACCAAGGTGTAATTATTGTGAGTAATTTTCATTACCATGATTGCTTTTTATAACGCAGGTGTACATATGAAAGGCTGAATACCTACTTAGCAGACAATTTTGAGAACATTTAAACATTAAATCTGGAGTTAAAAGCTTTTAAGTATAATGAGTAACTGTCAGTGAGATAATAGGATTAGCTTTACGACTGCAGGTGTGCAACTGCAGATTAACTTAAGAACAATGTGAGTTATACAAACAATAAGGGACGAGGAACGCAGCAAGATTATGGGACCTAATAACAAACAGGCTTTTATAAATTTAAATAGATGGATTTTTTCATTCACTAATAACATTGATTAGAACACAGGTGTTTCGGATTCAAGGTCTTTTGTACCTTTACTTGACAGAGTTCTGGACATTTAAGTATTAAATTTAGTCCTACTAAATACAGTTGTAATTCCTAACTATTATTTACGAGTATAAGCATTACTGTGATATTTACCACTATGATATTTACCAAAGTTTCATAATAATAAAATTAACATTATTCCTTTATAAAATTACCTAAATAAACAAGATATGGAATATTAAATATTTTTATACAAGTACAATGAAGAGTATACAGGCGTGCGTACCTACGCTTATCCATAACTTTTTAAATGTGCGTATACTAACGGCTACATTGTTGTTGATGATATGATGTGATTTTAAAAAAAAATCTAAATATTTGATGCACTCTTTAGATGCGTAATACGTAAAATGTAAAGAACATTGTAATAACAAGAAATACATTAATGATTACAAACGAATAGTAGAACCGATTGCTGTGAATAATTTCTCCGTTGCAAGTAGCGATGGTACCGTAATGCACAAGTTTAATCATAAAATCGATGCCTCAACCAGGTTGGCTAAAGGGCAACGATAACAAAGGGCAATTATTTATATTGGGAGCGATCCCCTAAGTGGCGTGCAACGAACGAACATGAATCGTTTAATTGACTTATTGAGAATGAGTTTTTAAAATATCTATCGAAACCATCGATGCATCATTTTAAACATAGTAGTAGAATAAAAAGCAAATAAAACAGTATACATAAAATATTTGTCTATACCAAATTTATATTGACTGCGGATTTATAACATAAGTTGGTTAATATTTGTACAGTTTTTAAAAATTAAATTTACCGTAATATTTCTAAAATGTTCGTATTTGCGGAATAAATCAAGTTTTTTAAATAGTTGTTATTGACCATCGTTATCTTATCTCTTTTTCGCGTAGTAAAAGTAAAAAAAATAAATGAACCTGATTCATTTTCAAAACAATTTAAAAACGTTCCCTTCTGTAATCTACTAGGACTAAAATATATTATAAATGAATGAATTAAATATTATTTTGCAGAGAAACACGATGTTGTTTTATCTGTGATATTTGCGTGCTCTACTAACGGGTAAGCTGCGCCAGATTTGGTGAGGGTCGTGGACAGGTGTGCTCACCCTCCTCACATACATACTTAAATCTGCTACACAAAGCACATTTAACTTAACAATCATAGTCATTAGTAATGTTCAACTGCTATCCTACAAAATAGGTAACAAATGTAACGGAATACATGTAATGCCTAACAACTATGTTCTT
Source organism: Myscelus amystis hages (assembly GCA_018244895.1). Lineage (NCBI taxonomy): Eukaryota > Metazoa > Arthropoda > Insecta > Lepidoptera > Hesperiidae > Myscelus > Myscelus amystis. Next base: position 3,795 of record DWQT01001064.1, read on the forward strand.
GTTAGCAAACATAACATTATTTCAAAAATATAAATAGCTGCTCTTAACCACTTTCGATAATATGGGATTCTTTAAAATCTTTAAAACAAACTTGGCATACGATTTACTTACATTGTACCTGCCGCTTAAGGTTCATTATAAACGTATTGAGTATATCTGTGTACAATAATATTATGACGAAGAGTTAGCTGTGCAAGATTCACTGAGGGGAGAGTGGCAGGTGTGTTTGCCCTCTTACCACGGATCAGTAAGCTGCAAACTTCCTGACAATTAACCATGTTTCATCCAAACATTTCCATATACATATATATAGAACACAAATAAGTTAATAAACAATGATAATTATAAAAATAGGTTTCATATCTTGGTATCATATAAATATCTATAGGCACTCGAGTAAACATTGTTATTTTGAAGACACTAACAAACATGTTTAATATAATATGTACCATCGACGTAGCATCGTAACCAATTAAGAGATAATTAAAAAATGGTGTAACTACTAGGGTAAGGTAATTTATCCTTGAGGTGTTTTCAAGCCTAGACCTTAATTCAGACCTTACGATCTGATCATAGCTAACTACTAACAACAAAAACAAGAGAAAATGTGAAGAATCTTGACAATTCGGACCTCATTTAAACATATGGGTCAATATTTCATACACATTCATTGAAAATTATCTATAATATAATATAATAATCTATGTATAAGTGCTTTTTACGGAAAGCGGGTTGGAAATGTAAAGCTGTTTTCACTTACATAAGTCATAACACAGGCACATTAATGCGGGCTTGAATATTTAAAGGTATATTTTGTTGGTCAAAATGCACATTTAATGATAAAAATATGTTAGGAAACAACCTAGTTTAAGTCAAAACAGCAGTATCAAAACGAATAATTTCGGATAATAGGTAAGGATCCTTACACTAAATCCATAAAAGCGTAGGTCGCATTTGCATCAGTTAATGATAAAATAATGGGGTTTGATAGTGAGCACGATAGGAAAGTAATTTTTGTAAAACTTTAATACATATAAATATATAGTGCGCCGTGGAGCCCGCGCCGCCCGTACCATGCGCCGCGGATCGCAAGAAAAAACACCCCATGACCAAACTTATTCCCTACCATTACCTTACAGTACACCTCAATATGAACAAATTAGTCTACGTTCGCCTAATGTCTTGTTTGCGAAAACGGAGATGTCTTCAAACTGAAAGTTTGCACATCCAAGGCCAATACATAATTAATAATAGGCTAAAGGCGGTTCCTCGTCGCCTTTTTTCGTGTCAGAAACAAAAGAATAACAGCGTGCAGTTCTTAGTAGTCAGCACCTAAAATACTTAAGGAGAGTTATGACCGGGAAAGTTTTCAAACGCATCAAAGTTGGCTCGAATACGAGCGAAGAGAAAAGTCAATGGGTTTTCACGAATATTTCGTTACGGCAATCTGGTTAGGCGCAGTGTGTCTAAATGGGCGGCGGCACGGCAGGCCGCGAAGAGGGTTTCCAAACCAATTAAGGGCTCCACGAAGGCCTGGGAGAACGCGCAGCTGACGGATTACGAGCTCAATAGCACTCAGTGCGCCGATCCGCTGCCGTCGGGGCTATAGGTGTGGAACACGCAATCCAACCTACCTGATTGAACACTCGAGCTCTTACTGAAAAAAAATGTTAAAAACTCCTGTGTGTTTCTTAAAGTAATAATAATTGGGAACATTCCCACCTAATCAAATTAAGAAATTAAATGTTCATGTGTTATTAGTACTTTATACTGTTTGAATAAATATTTTTAGGCAACATTATAATTAGTAGTAAAAGGTATGCCCTCGTTAACTTAATATTTAAGCTTCACTTATAACGACATTTGTAAGGAATTAGATAATCATAATTTAAATGAAGTACCCTCAATGAAATATCTATACACATATCCTTGGAACATACTATAAACAATCAACTTATTAGTATTTTTGCGTGTATATTCAGTAGCTATGTAACCCTCAGTATTCAAGTGGTAAATAACCTTTATTGCAAACAAAGCGAATATAAATCTTTACAACTAATTTTTTTATGCCTTAAACGGCTTTATGATACTTAGGAGCATAGGTACAAATATTTATATTTTAGCATAATGAAATGTTCATAACTTCCTTCTTAATTGTTTATAGTAGGTGCTCTTAGACAATTTCAATATACTTAGGTTAGGTTTTGACGGTTTCGTCGTGGTCGCGTGCACCTGACGCGAGGTTGTAGCAACTTGTCTCTACCTCAGTACCTACTTTACATTTTCATGTTAATGTTCTTACAAATTTACCGAACACAATAAATCCGCTTCTTTTTTATTTGTGATTTTTCTTTTATCAAAACATTAACCGAATTATATATATAGAAAAGATAATAGAATAATCATATAGAAGAGTGCAAGCTCAATTCTAAGAAAATAAAAATAGTGTCATTTATTCCTAATTGCAAATTTTACACATAATTAGTAAAGCTCCTTCAACAGTAGGTATGTTCGTAATATTAATAAATTAATAAGTACTCGATTAGAAAGATTTGTCCCCCTTTAACCATATAGAGCGTACGTGTAATGTGTAATTTGGCAATTTATATGGAGATACTCGTATGGGGAACGATCGCGACTTTTAATAAATGATTCGTATTAAAAAAATTAAGCACCTATTTTAAAAAATCATCTCTATTATAATGTATAATTTGCATATTTACTTATTTTCATAAAGTGCTAAAGAACTTCCTTTTACTCCGCTGTCCATATTAAGACTTCCTTTAGCAGCTAGTCTTACGAAATGACTTGTTATAAAAAACGTTACGGCTCGTTTAATGTGTCAAGAGTAATTGTAGTGTACATTTGTAACTTACGCATAAGTGTTGTATCGGTAATCCTCTTCCACTTGCGGCTGGCGGTACTGGCTGCTGGGGTCGGCTCCGTAGTCCGGGGGGATGATCGACCAGCTGTTATCGTAGTTGTAGTATTCTCCGTAACCCATTTCATTGTCACCCATCATTCTCATTCTACTCCCAGTTCACTGGATTAAATACTACACTTGTTATTTTACTTCTCAATACTATATATGAATCGATAGTGAAGCGATATTAACGTTTAGACTCGGCTATATGACCGTAAACTTAATTCGACCAAAGAATGAAATCTTCAATGATAACGAGTTTTATTGCCGCAAATTATGCGTCAGTGATTACGGGACAGGATTTACGGCGAGGATAGTCTCGTCGGGACTGCAGGCGATCGTATCGGCTGATCGATGCTTCACCGGGCGTTATCAATAAAATTGTGCCGTTATCATATCTAACAGCTTTCCCCCACGATAGGAGACTTTTATAAATGCGACAACTAGAACCGACGCCAATATTGCAGAAGATAGCTTTATCAGTGTCAGATGCGAGGAAAAAATGCTACTGACAACTGTGGTGTATTATGAAATCCAGAACTGACAGGTTGTAGAGCCATCCGGTAACTAGATAAGTCCGGCATTTAGTACAGGCACCTATAGCTTACACGCTTTTACCGTTTACAGTGCTATAAGCTGTTAAAAATTAGATGAAAATGAACAGCAACGGTCCAATGCGCCGGACAATCCTTTCATTTACTGACTACTATAGTAATTACTAAAAGTACTTAAGGATATAGCATAGCTTTTTCAACACATCGGTATAATATGACATTTATATACCTAAAATATCTTACTCTCGATTATTAACGAATATCAACGAAAAATGTATGACAATTAATTCTCATACATGTGTAATAAACGTACTACGTCATTATAAACGTTTCATATTTGAAAGCTTAATAAACACTTCTGTTCAAACAGTATTCATTAATTGAAATGGCCTCAATTATTATCAAATATGCGTGTCTCAATCATTTCCAGGGCTTGCATTATCTGTTAATTTAGATTCCAATTCGTCTTGTTATAGGTGTGCAACTATTTTATTTCACTGCTTTTGGTGTCTTATAAATCTAATACGAATGTATAAATAGTTGAATTGCGAAATTGGATCGAATATTTTTAGGCACAAAAATCTACATACGTGAATGTCTTAATGTCAATATCACATAATAAAAACAAATAAAACACAGCCGTTAACAAAGAAATTATAAAAAACACAAAAGTTGTATATTGTAGCTGTATCGTTTACGTTCATGAACTATCACAGTCATCATTTTCTTTGATATCGGATTACTTGAATTTGTAGATATATTAACGGATTGTGGCATCGTATAAAAATAGTGTATACTCGCTACCTCTGGTGGGACTCGAACCCACAATCCTCGGCTTAGGAGGCCGATGCCTTATCCATTGGGCCACAGAGGCGTGCGGGAGAGCGACGAGTGTGGGCACACGAGGCGCGCGGCGCTGCGTCACCGCGCGTCACGCCAACACGTTCACACCGGCAATTAACAACACGATAACCGATTACTTATTATATTATTGCTTATATTTTAAACTTATTGACTGGTAATATTTATGTAGCAAGATTTTTGCTCTTAATATTTGTGAAGTTATGGTACGTCTTTTAAGAATTTCTTAGAATATTTTAGGTAAAATATCAGAATAAAAGTAAGATAGTACTCCATCACTAAATCAATATTAATTTAATAGGCACCTACGTGTCACGTGATTACAATGTTGTGAAAAGGTACATCTGTGTTTTTCTCAAGCTGCCTGTGTCTAACTGTAATTAGATTGCTTTTGCTAATTAGAATCTGTTTATGACATGGAATTCTTATTTTTAAATAAAGATCTAATGTTATTCGTTCACATTAAGCTCATAAAAATAAAAGCTCGTTATACCTACTCTTCATGGTGCGCGCGACCTTTGTGGACTAAAATAGTAACTACCTACATCGAAACCAATATTTAATTATTGTTCTATGTAGGTACAGAAACATACATATTTTTTTCTTAATTTATAGTAAGAACTCATTTCGACAATAAAAAATAATACAAATTTATCATTAATATTATGACCTCTACTGAAAATTGAAATTTGTATTAGATATTTATTAAAAATATTAGATCTAAGCCGATAGACGTGCGTGGGACAAAAGAATTCAAACGCGGAACTAGTTACGAAAACACTGTTTGGGTATCTTACAAAAGTTGTCATGCAACATATCATGTCAAGCGCCTGTGTTATATCCACTATCATATCATATCAACACGACGTTTATTACCGTGTCCTCGACCATTTAAGTAAACAAAAATGGAATAATTCGATTTGTTTGAGACGCAAAGCTTATTGCATTCAACAACTGCGCAAGTTCTGGGGATGCTACTCTCTCCGAAAGCGTAGGCATCAGCCCTCCGTAAATCGCGCTTCACAAATGTGCTCAGATTCGATTTTATACACGATCTTAAGATGGTAGAACCCTCTGTGGTTCGACTCCGGCGGCACCACCGCCACGCCTATTTCTGCCTTATAACAGCAGTGTGAAGCGCTGCTGTGTTCTGGTTTGAAGGGTGTGGCAAGGGAGACATAGCTCCAGCTTAGTCCTCAGGAGTAGAGGCACATCTGTGGCCGACCTGATATAGGAATCTAATCTTATCTGGAGTCGATTATAAATGTCCATGGGCGGCAGTAACCGCTTCTCCAGTAAAATAGCCTTAGAAAACCTACACACGTTAGTTGACGATAAGATCCGTCAGTTGACAAACTACAATTTTATAGTCATCATTTTGTTTTCTTTATTGTTGTAAATAAATGATTTTTGAATTTTGATATAATTATGGTCACGACACGACGTAACGTTGTATCTTGTGTACATTGTTCAAGTAGCTCCAATTAAGCTCAAATTATGAAAACTTTATTTTTATTTCACTAATTTCATTCTAACATACAACCAGTTCTAATTCTTACAAGTAACCACGTCATGACTGAGCAGTCATTGAACGTTCTTTGGAACTGAATGTATATAATTGGATTAGGAAAAATAAATAACGCTCTGGACATAGCATACAAATTTACTACATATTTCTTATACATTTTGATTAAATAAATAGGTAACAGTGACTGAATGATAATACAAAGTAATTCACGAAAATAACACATTATTTATACATCTCTTTATACACATGAGAATCAATCAGGGGCTATTAAAAATGATAGCGTCACAAATGCATCATTTTTCAGCTTTACACGAGTAATGTACGATGTCTCCGTTGGGATACCTGACGAAGGCGCTCTGATTGCCGAAACGCTTCTTACACACGGGACACACGTTGTAGTCGTAAATTACGATCTTCTTAGATTCGTGAAACTGTTTTTCTTCTTGTACCTGAGATGAATACGATATCAATTAATAAGAATATTTTACATTTAGGAAATTAAGCTGTTTTGATATATAAATCAATGAATTTTACCGCACGTTACATCTGTCTGAAGCGCGATGTGTGTTTCAAATTTCGAAAAGGCAATCACACTTTGGACTCAACTCAGATATGTTATGTTTCGAAACACTAGATTCCAGCTGTTAATACAGCTGTGATAATAACAAAGATAATCTGGTAATTGCGCAATAAATGTGCATATGATTGACCACACCTGCAAGTGCTCGGCGTACAACAGGCCTTTGAGAATTTGTGTGCGTCGCTTCAGAGTGAGTTGGCTCTCGAGCGCGCTTTCTAGAAAATGTTTCAAGCGACCGAGAGGCACGCTGTCCGGCAGCACGGCCAGCGCCTGCGAATGGAAAGACACCGTCTGTAGCTAAAATGTTGAAACCCAGTAGGTGGTGGAACCCTCTGTGGCTCGACTCCGGCGGCACCACCGCCACACCTATTTCTGCCTTATAACAGCAGTGTCAAGCGCCGCTGTGTTCTGGTTTGAAGGGTGTGGTAAGGGAGATCTACTTCGAGGCATTCCAGCTCAGTCCTCAGGGGTAGAGGCGCATCTGTAGTCGACCTGAGATAGGAATCTAACCTTATCTGGAGCGATTACAAATGTCCATGCGCGGCAGTAGCCGTTTTCGATGAAACTCTGCACGCACACGCCGAAATGGATAGACCATTTTCGCTTGCTTTCACATCACCTGTATTGGTTTGTTATTCTCAGCCATGTCTTAATTAACCGTTATAGCGCATGATATTTAAATTTAGAATTATAAAACGCACTTTTCAAGTCAAATGTGTGCCAACATTTGACGTTAGTGATCAAATTTCAAACCACCAAACTACCACTGCTTAAGCAAGTGAATATATACACATCTTGTAATAATGCTGAAATGTAACTTACAAATGATTACCAAGTGCAATTAAAATCGTTAAATAACGACAACTATTAACTACATAGATTTAAGTTGAACGTAAACTGTTATTATGAAAGGCGAATTGTTTTACTCTGAACAAAACGCGCGCGAAGCCGCGATCCAAAGCTACTAACATGATAATTGTTAAAGAAAATAAACGAAAATATCTTCACAGGCTTTGTTGTTTTCTAAGCGCATTTTGAATAATTAACTAACAGCTATAAAGCTGGGCCCAGACTCAATTTACATAATGAGTTGGTGCCGGCGCCACATTACGGAAAATGATGCGTTCCAAATTCGAATTAGCTCTTATGCAATATTCATTGAGACTTCCTGTCGTTATTCATGAGATTTTTTTTTTAACTTTGGAACTAAACGTCAATTGGTAGGTCAGGAAGTCTCGATAATGGATCCTGAAATCCTGATAAAAAAATTGTAAATGCAGACGGGTTTTTTTTGGTTTAGTGTCTAACCTCTCGACCACGAGGCAAGGAACTCATTTCAAACTCGTCCTAAATAGCATTAAATATGTTTAGTTGCATCGGAAAAACCGTATTACCTATTAAGGCGGGTAGGTAGATAGGTGCTGATTTTGAAAACATCGAAATATTTGCGGATGCTTGAAACTGCAATGGTTCCAAAATCAGTTAGGTACCAAAAGGTCTCGCTTCTGTTGTATAATTGATAAATTCAAACTAAATTTTAAAATAACCGGAGACGAGAAAATTAACAAACATGGCATTACGACACAAAACCGCAAAACCTATAACCATCTCGAGTCTGTAATTTAAAATATTTATTTGTAAAAACAACAATAACATTCGACCATCTGTACAAACGATCGCACAGATAAAAAAATCCATGAAAACAAAATCGATTTGATTGACAACACTCGTTCGGAAATCGACGGCGATTCGACTCGAGGGTAGGAATTAGGTACCCCTAACCGCTAACCCTTATTTATTTCACCCGGAAACGAAAATGACTATATTTTTTCGAAACCGCGACGACAGACGACCGGCGCCTGCGCAGGACAGAACCGCCTTTTTCGAAAATTTGAATTCGAAATTGGAATAATCGCATCCCTGGCGGCCATCATTAAAAATAGATCATAGACTACGGATTAAGGTTTTTGTTTTGGATAATTTTAAAACGCTTAGATATAGAGTGTATTTTGTAATAATGTAATATGAATTACATAATAATATGTCAGTGGAATTCGTCCTTGTGGGAAGATATAAGATTTCGGTCGTATTAATCTGTCGGCGACTTTAATGTTTAACAACGATTTAATATAACTAAACTTAATTTTAAGTAAATAAATATAGGTATACTGGATACAGGATTGTGTTTTTAATTTCACTTAAAATGAAATTTACATATTATGTTTGTGAAAATTTCTCCTAGACCAACAGATAATATATTATTGGCATAATAATTCCCACGTAAGTTGCCATCAAATTGAAATTAAAAAAAATCGTTTTGACATTTGATGGCCGTTGACAATTGACGCTTAATGCTTACTAGCCTCATAGACTAGTGGCTAGACCTTGACAGCTATTCCGGAGGTCAGGTTCGAGACCCAGCTGAGACTATTTTTAAGCTGTTCTGTTTAGAACTAACAAAAATTCTGTCAACTCATGTTATTATTATTGTAACATTGTTTAAGAAGTTCGTAAGTTATGATAGGCATAGACAAGTTTATATGCACAAATATAGATACTTTTAAAGATTTTACCGAATTATTACTTTAATCAATATATTGTTGTCTATGGCGTGCAAAATGAATGCAATTAGAATTATAATGACTATTTATTATAACTTAATAATCACACTGAAATTAACATACATAGGTTGTAACATACATATTTATAACATACATAATATGTATATTTAAGTTCGATATTTAAAATCAAAATAGCTACTTTTAATATTTCCAACATAAAAAATTGCCAACAATAACTATATTATAATTTTTACTCCCCGTAAGAACTAAGAATCGTAGAATGATGTTATATATCCTAAAACCTACCCCAATAAATAGGTTAAAACATGCAAAACGAATTTTGCAAATCCGACTTGTAATACCAGAGATTACCGCATTCAAACATGCTAGCTTTTCAGCTTTATAACATAGATGTACATAGATAGATATCAAAATAACTTAACCTGCTATTCCTGTATTAAGTTTATACAATGTGTCCGTGGAAGCATCTGACTGCTCTGATTCGCGAGTAACAACACTATTTTTAATGCAAATACGCGAAAATCGAACAAAAGCCGTAACAAGCGGTGTTTCCAGCAGTTTGAGTTGTCAAATTGTCTTACGTCCCCACCCCGTGAAAGGACCAATTTACTTATTATAGCTGTGAAATTGCGCGGAGAAGAGGGTAGTTGAATGCGGAGGAATCAGGCCGCATTGTGCTCGGTCAGTCGGTCGTGAACGCGCGCAGGGGACGGACGTCGCCACTCCGCTGGGGATTTTATTTTACAAATACATTTTACTTATCGTTTTCCCTGCGGACTGAACTTTTATACATTTTTATCTCTACATCGCATAAAAAATTAGCCTCCCGTGGTCTATACGCTAAGATCTTTTGAAATACGCAACCGATTTTAATGCGGTTTTCATCAATAGACAGAATGATTCACGAGGAAGGTTTATACGTGTGATACATGCAAAGTTAATATTTTTACCCGTCTGTCTGTTACCGTTTCACTAGCAAAAAGCTAGACCGATTGTAACCAAATTTGTTATGGGGACAGTTTCAAGTGTGGAAACGAATGAATTTTTTAACCCGATATTCCTACGGGTTTATAGAACCACATTTCTATTATACTTGTCACTAGTAAAGAATTGATAATATCATAAAATGTTATTGTTACTGAAAATTACAGAAATATTTTATCCTCCAGTAATTTTCGTTAAAGATTTGAAATCTATGAACTATTTCTATTTTTAACATTTAAATATCGAACATAAATACCCACTGTGGTTCATGAATTGTAGCTGGCTGAATACATAAACACAGAAAACCAAAAGTTTTCCTCGGTAACTACTAATGAAATGTTTAATAGGTATGATTGAAGAGGAGAAATTATTGTCAGACCTACGGGATATAAAATTGCTTTCGGCGGATGTCAAGTAGTCGACCTCATCTGTCATCATTATGGAGTAGTCTGCGGGTACTTTACTAATTGTTAATAATAATAATAATAGGTATTTGTCTTAAGCCAAAGCATGGCTATCTAATTCCAAACTAAGCAAAGCCTATACTAGGTTACCTACTGATAAACAGCATTATATACGTAATACATTTATATAGATACTTTATTTATTGCCCGACAATTAAGAAACAAATATGCTTATCACACAAACATTTTGTCTTGGGTGGGAATCGAACCCCACTACCTTCGTTTTACCGGGCAGTGTCTCTAACCACTGCACCAACGGTTTTCAGTACTTTACTTATTTACGTCTTTTTGTTACGACGTAATGAACATTTTCTTTCATCTCTACACCTATTCTTACAATACTACCTAACAGAACTAACTCACTAATTGTTCTATTGGCAATACTAATTGAAGTTATTTAATGAGCTCAGTGCTAATAACAGCTAGCGTACCTACTGTCGTTTTATTTGCAACATTTCTCACAATAAAAATATCGAAACCCATACATCTAGTTGCCACGTAGTCGTGTCGCCACTGACTTCATAATTTCCTCATTAGCATATTATTCTGCATGCATGGTATGCAGCAAATAGCTATATACACGCATGCATGCTATAATGATAATAAACATTAATTAAACATTTAGACAGATAAAAATATAATGTCACATCAGATTGTGTAGTTCCGAGTTTATTTAATTCAACATTTGTCATATACGAGTATCATGCACCTAATACCTAAACGTATGAGCTATGCTATCCTGGTATCTAATTGACTAATTAGAATTCAAATTGCCCCAATTTATTATTATTATTAAAAATTATTAAAAAATAGTGTTGTCATGTCGCTTAAAGACATGTTTATTGTGTCTTGTGCCTTGTGTCTTGTGTCCTGTGCCTTGTGTATCGTGTCCAATTCCGTCAGCGCTTCCGCCATTTACGATGCAGCTACTTAGGTGCATGCAAATTCGTGCGATCTCCAGAAAAACGAAATTCGTTCCGCTCTCAGTTTGAGCGCCTAGAGCGCGGTCAGCTCTTCCATGAGTGACCGTTAAGAATGAATGTCTACGAGCGTTTTAGTTGGCATGTTAGCTAGTTATCTTTAGGTAATAATATGGTAACCTCTTCATAAAACAGCATGTCTGATGCTGTCAGTTGTGAAGGCCTGACCTAGTGAAATTATATAATAAAGATTTATATTTTCAACGGTTTCTGTGTCAAAATGAATCGAAATTCGAAAACGTTCTACGCAATTAATTCGGTGTGTATCTCCTATTAAAGAGTCCAGACTAACATTCCGGTATTATTTTCAGTCAATATTTACCAATACCTACGCGGATGCTAACCAATATTGACTTGACAGAAATACCGTATAACAAACAGTATAGCGGCGAATAAATACTTTTTCAAATCCACTACGCCAACGAATCCTATGCTAATAAATCAGACAACATACAGCGCCATTAAAACAACATTTACATCCAACTATAAATAAAATTTCATGTTCGCGCCATTTGTCATTCGAGAAACCATGAAAAATATTCCTGACAGCTAACCTAGCATAGACTGACCCACTCCGCCCCTCTTCGACGAAACAAAAAAGCATTTCAAAAGGGGAATTCGCTGTACAAGCGAGGGACCTACTTACGTTGGTGGTTGTAATGCGATTCGATCGCTACGACCGAAACATAGCTATCTCATTCTATTCTATCACAGTCGTCACGACAGAACGGGACGCACGATTAAAGAGGGTCGTATTGCATATCATTAAGTTATGTAAGTAGGCATCGGTAACGTAATGACGTCTCTTTTTAGATTTAGTGTTGCGGGTGGCGAAGAGCGGGACGGGTATATGTTGTTAGTGTGAAATATAGAGTTATTATGTGCGTTTTTGTTTGGAAAATATTATAACACACATTGAAGGGTTATGGTTATGCCTACTTCGTTTGTACAAGTGTGGCCGGGTTTGAAAAGTGTGCATGAAAAATGTTATATAGCAACGATCCTATCTCAGTTCAAATCCTCTCCTAACTAAAAAGGTAAGTATTTATATATTTAAATCTATGTTATCCTGGTAATAGTCGGAAAGCAACACATATAAAAAAGTACTCTTGTCTCCAAAACTCGTAAAGTCTATGTTATCCTAGTAAACTCAGATATGTGGGTTATCTTATTCAGCTTTTCTGCTGCAAAACAGCATAAACTGTTTGAACCTTCGCTTTACTTGAACGTGTGGTTTTACAGTAACCCTGGCACATGAGGCGTTCTGGCTTAGAAAATGCTGACCAACATTTTAAGGATTCCTTCACCGTTAATAACGAGTTGGTATTTTGAAAATAGCAATTAGTTTTACCACACTTCGAACATACACCTGGGTGTGGACGGCTGAAACCTAAGCTAAACTGCGACATTAATTAAAATGTGTATTAAAAACAAGAGAATATCTATTCTGAAACAAAAATAACTCTACTTTAGGTAATATGTATGTCCCCTAAGTAACTGATATTACCTTTTTCTAACGAAAATACATATCTAACCGTATCAAACGCTTAGTCGCCCATACGCAATGGTTTTATTTTCATTGCGTTAAGCTAAATTCAATCACTATTAATGGTAGGTATACAAAATTTAAATCTTAATATAAAACATATTAATGTCTAATGTCTACCTAAATGAACAATTAACGTAAACTAATTAGGTATGTATATTAAATTCAACATTTCTTCGAGCTATTTTTTTCTTGGTCTCTCAACACTGAGGACCTCAATGCAAGGTACAGTCCTAGAATAGTACATTCCAGTAATAAACAGCATGGCTTAGGTACCAACCGCCCACTGTGATTTTGATTTTATATGTGTAGACAGATTTAGAAAATTATGTACTCAACTTTTGCAGTGGTAAAAATATACGTAGTGAGGATATTTAACTACATTAGGTCTCCCGTGATACAATATTCAACAAATCAATATTAAATTAATTCATTTCATCACTAACTAAATGACTAAATTTTAAATATCATTCGCTATAACGGTGAAGGAAAAAATCGTGAGGAAACTGCACACTTTAGTGATGTTATGTATAAAATTTTCTGAGGCGTGTGAAGTCTACCAACCCGCCCTTGGCCAGTGTAGTGGACTATGGCCTGAAAATCCTTTCAAGGAGACCTGGGCCAGTAATTGACCACTACAAGGGTGAGACAAGAACATCTATGTCTATCTATATACATAATGGGTATACCTGTGGGAGATTTACAGTGATAATATATCGACTCATCACTATATCTCTGGAGCCAGAACACCTAGAGACTTGAAATTTGGTACGAATATTCCTTTCGGCTAGTAGAGGTCAGCTGAGAACGGATTTTAAGAAATTCCACCTGTAAGGGGGGTTGCGGGGGTGTTAATTATAATATATATAGCAAAGCAACGTTTTCCGGGTCAGCTAGTTTTATAATAAAAGTTCGACTGTATTTAACATATAGGTATGTAGATACGCAACTTGGTAATTATAGTTAAATATGTTTCGCAACGCAATGTACATAAGGCATCTATATAAACGGAAGGCTTCAGCCTGAAATCTACTTTTTATTTCACTCGCGAACGAGCAACCATTTTACGAGTAATACTCTGAAATACAACTCGGGGGAATGGGTCTGCGTGAATATGGTTGAACGTGAAAAATCGTTATACGCAGTTTTATTTATTTGTATGCACAGATAGCAGCTAACGGTGGGTAACTGACATCTAGTACTGACTGAAATTGACTGGCCTGGTGGTCGAGTGGTTAGAGACCATGACTGCAAATGCTGGTCGTGGGTTCGATTCCGACCCAGGTCAAACATTTGTGTGTTGAGCGCATGTGTTTGTTCTGCGTCTGGTTGTAATAAAATTGTCTATATAAGTATTATATCGTATGGTTACATGTATGTTTATCAGCTGTCCGGTTACCATAACACAGGCATTAAATCGCCTAATTTGGAATCAGATCGCCGTGTGTGGAATTGTCCTAAGATATTATTATTATTAATAAGACTGTACGGATGGGACTGTTAGAGGGGAAACAGTTGGTAATATATTTATAAGAATTAG
>DWQT01001065.1:0-18335 GCA_018244895.1 Myscelus amystis hages
ATATTGTGTCACAATAAATTTACCAATTACAGACACTCGTGTTCACACAGAGACATTCGATGTATACACTGAGTGTATGGTGTATAGTGTCGTAGTCTGAACCGGCCTTAACCATAGCATTTGAAAAGATTCTCAACAAACATTATTTCAACTTCAATGAGGTTCTTCAAGTTGCATATGCAATTGTCTTTGTCATATATGTGTAATGTCTAATCAAAATATTTATATCAACAACGATGATTGAATAATTTATGATATTATGGTTAATTTATGTTATTTCGCTGTGGTTTCGATCCGGCAAAGGTCGGCAGTGTCGTGCACGGATGCAATTGCGAAGTGCACCAGACGATTGCATATTGAAGTTTGGAACGAGCGCCAAAAGTCTCGGAAACTCAATAATTTACTACTGGGTTCAATTATTTTTGCGTCTATGTACAAATTGAGGGCTCTCTGCACGATTTGCGATTTGATATAACATTAACCATTGTGTTTGCTATTAACATTTTACGTTACTTAGTGCATATAAGTGTGTTTACGAAGCTGCAGACTGGAGCTACAAGTCGGAATTATTAGTTGACATAATCGTAAAAAACTGACATGAAAATGTCGTTCAATCTTTCAGATGGATCCAGTCTATTCCCTGTCCTACTGCTAAGGTCTCTTCCACAAACAAATTGTAGGATTTATTAAGTTTCTTATTTGGCTTTCATGTCTGTATTAAGCACTTTATATTCACCGGTATTACCAGCGTTAGAAATACAGTTAACAAATTGTAATCACTGCCGTATAATTAGTTAGTTGTTGATACCAACTAATTGGATTTAGAACAGGTCTGTCTTGGTTTCAGCAACTATTGATAGTGATAAACGTATCGACTTATGGATGGAGCAATAAATAGTTTTAGTGTCGCTAATTTATTTAAAATTTACAATATTTGGTTTTCAATTTTTATGATCTCTTTATTGGTGGTAGGTATGCTTTATCATCGTTTTGTTCTATTAGATTGTTTGGTAGGATGTCTTTTGTATTACTTACATATATTTAGTTAACTTCAAAATTACAATACCAATTTTACATTATAATAAGTAAATATTCCTATATAATACTATGATGAATACCTATCCTTTTTTATCCGTTTTTGATTGAGCAATTTACGAACAATTTGTAGGCAATAATGAGTACTACTTTTCGTTATTTTGTCTCATTAACAAAGGACTAAAATATCTAACGCTCTTTTTTAGCCGCGGCTTAAATTAAAACTAAAAAGTTCGTAACGCAAATCTCCGCAGACAAAGCTAAGACGGCAGTGGACAAGTGGAGCGCTGATCGGCCAGACAGGCTTTTAGCAAAATCCGAACTCCGTTAGAATAAGACAGTACCTTGTTTTTTTATATAGTCGTCTTGGTTTTTATTCTTTTAAATAGTGGCCACAGCACATTATGAGGAAGACGATTTTAATATTCTTAAAACGAATCTTCCATGACTGAATAAATAATATTGTTTTATTTTTCCACAGACTGATGCATTAGAATTGGTGTATTTTGTATTCTTTAAGTTTCTTGTAATAGGAAAAAGTTGCAAATTGAGATTTTGTCTCACTACGAATACTTGTTTTATGATATAAATATGGCTGAAAGTAGTGCATTAGCCTTTCTAAACTATCAAGAGCTGCAGGATTGTTTTTTATAGTCATAATTTAGTTAAATGTATATATTTCTAAATTATATTAGTAGGTATATTTATTTAAAATGCATTATTGTTAAGTATATCGAATTAAAATAGACCGAATATATTATTTTTAATAACAAATGTGTGTCATTTATTCGCTAACGGTACAAGTTATGAACTAAAAGACTCAGGACATTTCCACCCACAAATTTCATGCATTCTATCAATGCAAGATTGTCTACGAAATGAACGCTTAATATTGCTATGTAAATAGACTTGGAACTTACTAAATGTTGGTTGAGGCAAATAGATTTAACCTTTTGATCGGTGTCAAGCATAATGAGCTACCAGTTGGGGAGCTATGTAAATCTGTAGACTACGTGGTGCTTGCAGTATATAAAAACACCTACGCACATTCATTGTTATGTAAAGAAGTTTACCCAAAATGAATTTCTGCGCCGAACACATTCAATGAACCTGTTCTATCAAAAGCGAGTAACGATAAACTAGTAATGAAAATGTTGCCGCACGCCGGAAGTATGAAGACATGTTTCTCAAATTAATGGGTAGATTACTGTATAGTAACGATACAATTGTGTCAAAAACTCTTTTGGTTGAACACTGTCAAAGAATCGAACTCGCTCCGGTCTTCTGTTTTCCTGATATTCAACTTTCGATCTTCCTAGACGAAAGCACATCGGCACATTCTAGACAGGCGTGCAATATTCTAGGCTGCATGTCACTAACCATTAAGTGACACTGTGGGTAAACGGAAAACTAATATAGAATCGGTGTCAATGATTCGAAATATAAATTGTTCGACGCTTGAGATCCTTCGACATTTAAAAAAACGTGGGACAGTAACATGCTGGTGACTTAATTTGCTACAGAGTTGTACCCGAATAGAGTAGTGTGATTTTTAACACTTACGATATTTAACGATTAGGCTATATTATTAGATGACTACTAGATATGTGGTGTGACGATACATTGAAATTGTTTATAAGCACTATTGAAAGGTGGTAGAACCCTCTGGTTTGACTCCGGCGGCACCACCGCCACACCTGTTTCTGTCTTATAACAGCCGTGTTAAGCGCTGCCGTGTTCTGGTTTGAAGGGTAAGGGAGACATACTTTTTCGAGGCATTCCAGCCCAGTCCTCAGGGGTAGCGGCGCATCTGTAGTCGACCTGAGATAGGAATCTAATCTAGTCTGGGGTCGATTACAAATGCCCATGGGCGTCAGTAGCCACTTACCATCGGGTGGACTGCATGCTCGTCTGCTACTTCGAAAAAAAATATAACGTGCCCTTATACAGAGGTTGTGACACTTGTTGCTAGAAATATACATTATGTACGTAGCTTACCGCTTGTGGCGCCTAAAGGCAATGCTGATATAATTAGTCTTTAATATCTATGTAGGTGGCGTTCAAAACGACACAATGTCGTGACATGCCATATGACAAAGTGTCATGAAAAATAAATTACGGACGATGAAGATCATCTGTTGCAATCGCTAAAGTGATTTATGAAAATTATTTTTCTTTAAATCGTTTAAGAATACCTATACACAACCCTTTCATATGCTTATCATTTTGAATGCTTATTATCTCTTATTACAATATGAATTTAAAATGCACAAACCACAAAAGTTCTTTTCAATTTTAGTTTGGGAAAGTTGATTGATACAAATATATATCTTGTATCAACGATTATACCTAATATTATTATTTACTTTCACATAAAAAACATTAACTTGTCATCAAAAGCTACGTAACTTTTAATGAAATAAGTAAAGAAAATGTACAAGAAAAAAACCGTAATTACCGGTCAAAATAATGTCGAAGCACAAAACTTAAAAGAGCTGGATTACGCTTAATTACGTTTAAAATTCACAGGCTAGTGAAACTTCATTTGTCAGTTTACCGTAAGTTGTTCGAGTTTAATATGTCAGAAGGACTGCCTTGTTCCAATACTAAGCGATCATCGATATGCGAGAATTTTACTTTAGCTAATTTAAAATATATCATTGTCAGTTTATGTTAGTAGCGACGAACTGATGCTAACGATGATAGCAAAAGCATCTAATGTCTAACAGTAATAAATTTCTACCAGAAGGCCATATTAAATTTTACTCTAAGGAGTACAGTATTAAGGACTAAAACATAGAGTTTCTTAATGTGCTTTAAGGCGTCTTAAGTCTGCCAATAGCACTTGGGCAGCATGATGGACTATTTTGAGAGAAGATCCATGTTTAATAAAGGAACAAAATAAAATAGGAACTCTTATTCCTTTTCGCCAGTAATCGCCCTTAACACATATATACTCGTGTTGGTTAATAACTGGTACTAGAATTTATTAGCTGCTCATTTATCGCCAGTAATAAGACCTGCGTATCGTGGCGAAACCGCGCCGAATGTCAGATCGGAGCAAAATAAGATGTTGAAGATAATGAGCGCTCCGAATTAAACTTTCCGCTTTTGTCGGTTTCGCACAGTCCCTGTACTTACAGCAAATTTAAATTATGCTCAGTAAACAGCCTCCGGTGGGTAATTTTGAGAGGCGATTTAAATTTTTTTCTCTCAGAACGTACAAGGGATAAAATATTCGGATAATCGTGGTTGGTATTCTTTGTTATTCGTGTCTTCGTTGGTGGAAAACTAACTGATTTCCTCCCCTTTTTAATATAAAATGTGTTGACTTTTATAATATAACACACAATGAGAGAATCTATACAGTAGATATGTCTAATGGTGTTAATAAAGAGACCTACCTTATGATGAAATTAGAGTTAACTTTGATTTTCAAAACATCAGTTCAGGATTACTATGTGCATGCACGTAGTAAATAATAAGTATGATATAGAGGAAGGCTAAATATTCTAAATCATATTGGTGGCTTTGACTACATAATAAACATCAAGTGATATTAGCACTGAGTTATATAAGTTTATGTATTAGTATATGTACCATGCTACAGAAAGGACATAGTGCGTCTTGACGAATATCGTCGAATATCATTCCGGAACCCCAACTAATAAAGCATTGATGGCCAAAGCATATTCGGACATAAGTCTCTTTGGGGTGGAATTATGTCTTGGGGTTGTTTTACGATCCATTTCCCAGCACCGGGATACAGCTGGGGCGCGAACGAATCGAAAATGGTGGCCGGAGTATTGATGTATGGATACAGCATAGAAAACATTTTAAAAATCAAATTATTCTTATTAACAAATACTTAATTGAATCCAAAGCTTTGCATTGAATAAACTGTTTAACAATAGCGCGTAAAGATATATTAAGCTAACATAATATAGTTGAGTGGTAGTTAATCAGAGTTGTGATTAATCTTATATTTGCGTACATTTCAATCTTCGATGATTACAGAAAAGTATACAGAAGTATAAACGTAGAGAAAAGTTGATGGCGAACAAATAAAATTACATAAGACTCAATGCATTCTATTTAAGAAAGTATATAGATAACCACAAGCAATATGTAAGTATATATGTAAATGGTGGTATAGAGACCTAGACGATACATATACGAAATGAGTACGCGTGGATATATCGCTTCAAAAATTCCCCATACGATTTTTTTCGAACATTTCTCTAACGCATTCGATATTCTATTCACTGTATCACATCAGATGCGAGTGCATGTTATTTTTTATCCCGCCCAAGGTGTAATTTGTGCGAGCGAACCCCTCATTCAGGCGTAGAAATGCAGCAAAAAATGAACCCAGCCACCGTATCCAATTTGAACTAGTGAAAAATGAACCTTTATTATCCTTACTAAATTATTGTAGGACCTCCCCTACTGTTGTAACGCCGGCGAACCTATCGTGAGTTTAACGTGAGATTGTTCCCAATTACCGAGACGATCAATAGTGTTAAACGAATATGCTGCCACTGAGAAAAACATATTCACCCCTAGAACCACTGGGTCATCTTAATATATATATTTCTTGTGTGCGTGTGTATGTCACTGAACTCCCCCTAAACGATTGGACCGATTTTGATGATTTTTTTTCTGTGTGTTCAAAGGGATTTGAGAATGGTTTAGATTCACAATTCGGTTCACTGGAAAATGTTTTTTTCTATTGATGTTTAATTTGTTGATTTTATAATGTTTCACATTGGATCCGACAGACTGCGCTACCGTCGCAGTGTCAAATGTCAAACGCGTAGAAATCATTGATATGGCAAAGCAACGTCTGCGGGGACAGCTAGTCAACTATAAATTATAGTTTATCATCCCAGTCTGACATGTGATGATAGTGGCTATGTTGTTACTTATACAGTGCAATTCTATTTTCTAACATTTAGAGTATAATGACAACTTTAATTGACGGTATTTACAAAATTGGCTAAAACCTAGTAAAACTACTTTTTTTCATTCTTCAATGGTCCACTGCTGGACCGGGTATCATCTCATAGTGAGAGGGATTTAGGCCATAGTCGACCACGTTCGCCAAATGCGGATTGGCTTCACACGCCTCAGCAAATATTATACAAACTTATAAGATCTCTAAGGTGTGCAGGTTTCCTCACGATGTTTTGCTTCACCTTTTTAGCGAGTGATAATTTTAGTTACGAAACGCACGTGGTAAATCAGAGATGCGTGCCAGGATCGAACCCAGACCCCCGGAATGAGAGGCTGAATTTAAAACCATTAGGTTATCACTGCTTTTCAATGCTTTTCCGCGGTACGATAGTGCCACGGTAATATAAAACGCGCAATCAACTTTACACCGGTCAAGTAACGTTATCTGACCTGTATCGTTATGAAAACAACGATAGACCAAGTCGGTGAACTCGTGAAAGAGTGTTCATAAAGACGGGGCCCTTTCGAGCAAATGTTAGGGGTGTCGCGGGGGCCAGACGTCGTAACTTTACGATTTCAACTTTACTGCATCGGCCCTGCAACGGTGGGGAAAAAATAAATTGGATACCTCGCCCTCCGATAGTACGGGCGTTTTATGAGCCCACGAGTGCGTCCACAGCGGACGATACGTGTAATGTGGACTGCCCTTAATTATATGGACGGACTGAGGGTTTTATAGAAATTATAATGGCCTCGGTATCTTTTTTGTATCAAACTAACACTGGAATGCAGTCCGTTTGACGTTAGTAATTTTGAACTATGGTAACACTGATTTAATAGTAACTCTAGTTTCAGCGGCCTAAGACTTGTGGTCAAATGGATTTCCAACAAATGCTAATAAACCCACAAGTCACGAGGTTTTAGTTAAACGAAGTAGAAATGTGCCTGTCTCGTATTTTTATTAATTACTAGGTTTTGCCCGCAGCTTTGCGCGCGTTTAATTCGGAGTAAAACAATTCCCCTTTCCCTAAACCGTGAAAATTTCCTTCAATCTTTGGAATATCAAAAATACTGCATTTTTACTGATTGCCATTAAGAAATTCTGAATTGCTGCGTGCGAAGCCGCGGACAAAAGCTAGTTGAAACTCCGGGATAAAAAGTAACCTATGTGTCATTCTGGGTCTTCAGCTACCTACATACCAAATTTCATCGTAATCGGTCTAGTAGTATTTGCGTGAAAGAGTAACAAACATGCATAGATACTCACATATTTTCGCATTTCTAATATTAGTAGGAGTTATGTCCTCCAATGATTTTAATACAATTTTCGGCGCACTACAAATAAAGAACGAGATACAAAACCCGCCACCTGTCGCCCTCTTTCAACGGTATTCAATATTTGAATAACAACCGAACAGCCGTCTAATGACATTTAAAGATTGATGACTTCAATGTACAGTCGCGTACAAAATAAAAATTAAGTATTTAATGTCAGACGCCAGTTTTACATGACACAATAATTGGCAGTGTCGCGTACAAAAGTGTTAATTATTGATAACGATTTTTGTGAAATTAATTTTAACTTTAAAATTGAGTGAGTAAAATAACAAACTTGGATATTAAATAGGCGCAATGCAAATGCACTGAATGCAAAATTGCACTGAATGTGCAAAAAAATGCACTGAATATTTTCTTCAACATTACTACAGTATTTATCAGTGAAATATAATATCTCTCAAATCTCTATAAATGTTTTAGATATTTCTCAAAGTACTGTGTTACTGTATTGTATCTTGTAATAATTCTCTTGTTTATATACACTTATCCTTTAATGCTAGTTTCATATTAAAGTGTACATGCTAGAAATACATACATAATATACCGATATGCCATCATTTACTGCGAATCTTCAACATTGTAACAAATATGGCATCGTGAGCTTTAATAATGGCCATTATTTTTATAGCGGTCTTAAAACGAATGTTGCTTTAATTTCGCAGTAAAGTACTTTGGTAATTCTATGTAGATAGGCTGTGATGGAATTTGTTTTCTGAAGCGCATGTTGAAAGTCATATTAATTATAAAAAGTACTTAAATTTAAAGTATAGTTAAATATTGCAATATTTGTAGCAGTTTTTATTTTTGCAAAAGTTGCAATTGGTCCGGTTTTTTGATTACCTTATTAGAATAGAAGGAATTATTATACAATAATCCTTACAAATGTCACTTAGTCCCATTAATTTCAGACAGTCGAAGAGGAGTTTCAAGAGTTGTGGGCCGAATATGCACCTTTAGGTATGCCTATTAAACTCCAGGGCAAAATTTATATCTTGGTCATTAAGTATACCAAGTATTACCATTATTAATTTAGAAACAAAACCTAAAAATAGCGTATATAACACGTGTTTAATTTTGTTAAGTGACATTTTAGTTTTTAATAGGTTCCCCTAACTAATTTCAACTGTCTTCATTAGTAAGAGTTCGAATAATAGAAAATGAATGAAAAAACAATTATGAACTCCGAATGAAATACATTCCAACAGTTAGAAATATGTTTTTTTAGATAAGGACGATTATGACGAATATGAGGTTTCAAAATATGGGATCAGAAAGAAAAGCATGTAAATGGAAAAAAATTGTATTATTTATAAATTTTGAACTATTTAATCAAACAATACAATCGAGATCAAACAGAATGGTAGCTAAACAATTTATGAAATCCGATCTTTAGTACACAGAACGATCCATCAAACCTTTGACAGATGGGAAAAAGTCCTACCTTTTGTGTATAAGAACTACTCCAACGCAGTGAACTCTTTCAGTACTTTTTGTACCAATAAAAGGCTTTTATTAATATTTGAATTAGAAAAAGTCGTTTGACGTCCGGTTAAATATCTTTGAGTATCATCATTGAGCGTTATTAGAACCGATTTCCAGTGTCCGGCCAGAACCACGTTTGATGAAGGTAACTATTAACTTCAAATATCCTTATACTGGAAAATCTTTAAAGTGGTTCCAAAATTAGGGAATCAAGTTTAGATATTTAATCTGTACCTTTATTAATGTCGTCTAGAAAGGCGTGATTAGATGCTTCAGTGATGATAGGAGATTCTAATCCATCAGGTTTAGCTTTGTAACCGGTGTTGTAAATTCATTTCATTCCGCGAGGTTCAGAAAATTTACTGTTGCCAAAATTAACGTCCGAAATAAGCCCTAAATCATTTTAGCGTTGACTGGAACCTATAATCTTGCTGTTATGATCTCTCAAATTGATATTTATGAGGGACAGGAAAATTACAAGTTTCTTGTCTCTTTCGTTCTCTCGATAAATTCTAGAGATGAACGGACTGGCGAATCGGGCCATACGTTGCGAAAACTTATTGTGTGCTTTAGTTCTGTGTCGTTTAATAGCGAATATACTGGGGTTGTAGGTCTTTCGTCATCATTACTGTTAAGTATTCTATCAATATATTTCACTATTATAGAATTTCTCTGTAGAGGTCTAAGCTCCATTTTGCTGACATCAAGTTTAGTTTTAATATATCTATCTACTTCAACATAGTGTAAAATTACCAGTGCTGTTATGGAACGCTTGTACCCCAGACATAGGTACAACCATTCATACCATACATGGAAGTTCTACCATGGCACCAATGATTAATGGTAAGAGTAAAACCAAGTTTATGCTTAGGCTTTATCATTACTACTGATTAAAGTTATTATACAATAACCATTATTATTAACGTCTTTTCACTGGCTACTACTTCTGTATACGCAAGTACAATGGTTAAGTTTTGTTTAGATAAACATAACTTAATTATTGTTAATGTTGCTCCGGTATCTATAGGAAGACAGAGTACTGCTACAGTACTAGGTCATAATAAATAACGTAACATATGCTCTGTAAGTGTTGACACACTTTGCTAACGTCATAAACATATTGCCGTTATGAGGCGTCATTATCGTTACGATTATTGGCAATTATGAAACTTTGGGCGGAAATGGGTTTTTAAAGTACACGTTACAAACTTCGAATATAAATTTCGGTAAATTATGTGAGAGATAATTTAACTGTTTGTTGCAATTAAGATAATGATTTATTCTTTTTTATTTTATAACTTTTGTTGTTACTTATTTTTTCTTAATCACGGTTGCTATATATTTGGATGAATGTGTATTTCTGCACCTAGATTTGTAATCTGTGTACAGACTAATAAAAATAGTTGAAATAGTAATAGATATTTCTTTTAATGAATAAATATTACTTAGTAACTTTTTGTTTATTACATTGGTAGAGTATTCAAAGAGCTGTCAGCCCTTAATAGCTTTTGAAGCCTATTAGAAGTATCCAGTTTTATACCGCATTAAACCTTAGGAAAAGCAATTGCATCCTATCTAATCTAACCACAGAGAATCTGTGGAAGTATCTTTATGACAATTATAATAAATTCATATCTGATGAGCCTATGACGTTATCGCGTTGTCATCGTCGTGAAAAGGCTGATAATTTTGAAAAGGATCAGGAATTAAAATAAAAGAAACAACCATTTCATCTTTTACTGCCATCTATCGCACGGTGGCGGTACTAAAATTGTTTTGGTCGATAAAAAGACGTTTTATTAAATCGTAAAGGACATTTGACGCGGTCTTAACATTTTCTAATAAACCGTTTATTGACTTTCTGTTTATTGCTAATATAACGGATTTTATTGCGAAATTGAGTTCAACACATTTTATTTGGGCGTTGAAAAGTTCACATTATACGATTTTATGAGCTATCTTTGTGAGCCATAAAAACTATCGATTATTGTCATTAATCTATTTAAGAGTACTTATTAAGCAAACCTAAGCTTTTAAACATAGAAATATATATTAGAGAAGTATAGTTGCACTCAATTAAGACTTAAACTCATAATTTAGGGAGCTAGACAGATGTTTCTTTCAAGGGCACAAACCAGAACAACTGCTGCCGCTTTATAGCAAATGGAAATAACTTGACAACTGCAAGTTACGCGATAATGTCGGAGGAATTTTTCGTTTTTTAATATACTATGACTGAAAATTTAAATGTCACTATAACGAAGGAAAACATAGTGGAGAAACCTGTACACTGTAGAGACGTTGTAAAAATTTGTAATGTTTCTGATGTGTGTGAAGTCTGTCAATTTGCACTTGGATTGTGTAGTATATGAAGACGTGACCTTCTCGATACGAAAAGACCTGTGTCCAGTGAACAATAAAAGGGGTGGGAAATAAAGGTAAGTTTGCCGTTTAATTTCGATCGTTCCAATTACTCACCGTACAGTTAATAGCAGGGGACTCCTATGACTCACGGCAGTGACGAAAGTCAATTACAGGTTTCAATGGTGGAAGGTTCAAGGTGGAAGAACGTTTATAAGCCGGTTCTTATATTCACTAGTATCAAATATATTTTCAAGTTCGAACAATTGCTTTGAATTTCGACGTAGAAAAAATTAGTATCTTGCCTCTCATATTTCAAAAGCGCCTTTTTTGATAATTTCCTCAGATTTTTGCGTTCAGAATTGATAGTATGAATGTAAACAAGGATTGTTCTATCAAAGACAAAAACATTTATTTGTACAAATATAGGTGCATTTAAAGATGTTGCAAAGTTATTGGTTCAATCCATATTTTGCCTTTTCATGTATCTATAATACATATACAAGGATTGATTGCAAAAATTATTCGATTACATAACTTAATATATTGTATACATAACTTAATATATTTAAGTATACAACTAAATTATTGTGTGATTAAATTAGGCCTCAATACCGTTCACGTAATCTTTTGAACTCAAACTTCTCAGTAGCATAAGATAACTTTTCTAACTATTAGAGCAAGGGTCCTATTAAACGGCGAGTCTACTTAATTAACCCAAATACTTTATCATAACAGGAAGGCAATTGTTGACATTAACGTCTGGTGACGAAATGTATTCTCGGTAGATTAACGAAGCTTCGTCGCGTTACTGTAATGTGCACTGTTAAAAACATGTTACAATGTGTGCGGTGTTCTTAAAAATTGTTTGTCGCGTTACAATAACTGCAATGTGAACTTTTTAGAGATGTTAGAATGTGTGCGGTGTCCTTTAAAATTGTTTGACGCGTTGCAATAACTGCAATGTGAACTTTTTAAAGATGTTAGAATGTGTGCGGTGTCCTTTAAAGTTGTTTGACGCGTTGCAATAACTGCAATGTTAACTTTTTAAAGATGTTAGAATGTGTGCGGTGTCCTTTAAAATTGTTTGTTGATTTGGTTTTAAATTACAATATTATTATTGACTTAATGCGGCTTCAAGAAAAGATAACGAAATTGAAATTTTGGTCTGATCATTATTATTACAATAACAAATTATTTCAACAAAAGGCGAGTAACACAGTGGTAGCCTATCCTCTAATTGCTCATACTCGTATGTTCCTAATGCCTATATTCCTTATATAGAGAAATGTAAAATGCCATAATTATAATTAGAGTGCATTTTTTAAATGTCGTAACACAAAATGTTATCGGCCACGAAAGTGACTGCAGTCTAAGGGTGATTATTTAAAGACGCAACATCAGCGTTGATGACTGTTTAATACGGATGCAGGTAATATGTATTTCATTTAAAGATTATTTTCTTAATTATGGGTAAATGAATTATACATAAATTAACTAAGTTGAATTGTTTAGGATAACTCAATTGATTAGCAGCATTTTGGTTGAAACAGATTTTTTAACATAAATAGGAAAAAAATAAAGGAGCATATTCACTAGTTTGAATCATTGCGACGTTTCGACCGTACTGTCTCTGAATGTCATTCAAATAGAACTTTAAGGCACCGGTGTACCAACAATGGGATATGAGGACGTTGGAGGAAAGAATTCTTACATTGACGACGATTTGTTCTGGTTGCTACAGAATGTTTCTCTTCTTTGTGGTTCCAGGAATATATTGCCCATACCACGGCAACTCGATTCGAAACGCCCGAGTCTACTCGATTTTCACGCACTATAAATCCTAGCTGACACGTGTCAGGCGAATTGTGTAATGTTACTGTAAATATCATTGGACAGTGTCGTTTTATATTTAATATGCATTGGGGACGTACGCCTACTAAACAATTTGTTGAAAGTGGACAGGAAGTAATAGTATTGGAGAAATATTTTATTGTTATTTTCACTTGGTGTAAATTATTTACGCCTGATTACAGAATGTACCAATTTTTTTATAATTATATATTTTTTAAGAATAGATAATTCTTAAATATGCCAATAAGCTTTTGTTACCTAGTAATATATTGTAGGTATGCAGCTATGTATTTTTGGAAGATAGTTTTTATTTCATAACTGACTTACTAGAGAGTGATTAAAGTTTTACTATCCATGTTTATAATCCTTAACCATAAAGAAAATTGATTTAAGTAAAGTTCGAGAACATTTAGTAATAACCGCGAGACATTCCAGCTCAGAATCTGTGACTAAGAACAGAGCACACTTGGCGGGCAGTTTTACGAGTGTGAAATCGCCGTAATGATAGTGTGTAGTGTTCCTTATTGCTTGTTAAAGCCTTCAATATTACCTTGTCGAAATAAATTTCAAGTGTAACTTTCCATATATACATATTTACATTTCGATCTGTGGGGTTATTTTGGATTAAATATTGACAAAACAGTACTGTCAAATTGGCATGCCATTTATATATATAAAAAGCTTTATTGCTTTTTTTGATTGTAATTAAAATTCCCATCTATATTAGGAATATTCATATGTAAAACTTTAAATACTTGTATCTAAAATCAAATTAATTAATAAATACATTTTATAGCAATCATTCATTGGTATTTTCAGCCTCTCAATCTGGGTTAGTAAGAAAAAATAACGCTAGCACAACTAAAATATCGTATTCAATAGAAAAGCGACGAATTATACTTATTACTCTTGACGTGCGATATATTTTAAGATAATGGTGCATAAGACACCGGATGGTTTATAATGCCAAACATTATCCTAGTATTTAGCGTTTGTTTGCCGACTCTACTATTTATTTTTTATCTCGGCTTAAACTTACACGGTTGCATTATAAGCCCTAGAAATAGTCTAATGTACAGTTAGCAGCGAAGTTCATTTGAAAATTCCATTTTGCTTGCATCCGTGTTCAACTTTTCAGGTCACTTTAATGCCTCACTTGGACTCTTTTTGTATCAGTTAAAAGGCTCACTATGGCCTAGTGAAATTTGAACCGTGCTGGCTAAAGAATAAAGTTGCAATTTAAATGTATTCCGTTATTGTTTATCACTGTACTGTCAAACGGGCTATAAACAAAAGAACGCTAACTAAATACGCAATGCTGGTGATTTCGAAATTACTAATGTTGACGAAATTGGTTCCTTTACGAACAACCTCAAGCATTTATTTTTACAATTAACGTGAAGACGTTAATATAAAAATAACACATACGCTAATATTAATTGGATAATATTAAATAAAGTATCTTACTTTTTATTTACTTTCAAAATGCTACCCTGTATGTGACTGTGTAGGAAATACTCACCGCTACATTTTTCTACCTGTGGTTCCAATCAGTCAGTGTTACCATGTGATCGCTTCAAACACGCGAACATTTCGTTTTTATTATTACAGCAACACTGACAGATTGGCATCATATTTTCTGCAATACATTAAGCTGTGTGTTAATCGCCAGTATAATACAGCTTTGTAACGTAAAAAATAATTTCCAATTGTCAATACTATTTTCAAAATTAAAGTAATTTAAGATTTTCCGTATATGAGACATACCTACATATAACTAAAATTCATTTATTATTAAAGCAATAATATGACATGAATGAAATTCAATCTGAGGTTTTCCCGGAGCGCTATGACATAGGAGTCTTCAAGAGGGGTACGAAAATAGCTCTTCTACAAAACCGGCACCGCATTGGCAACTCAGGTATTGTACATGTCCATAGGCGACGGTGACCACTTACCATCAGGTGGCCCGTCTGCCAGCTTGCTACGTTAATTTTATAAAAGAAAAATATTACGTTATTTGTAAAATGCTTACATTTAAACGTTGAATATATCGGAGCTGAAAAAGCGTATTTACATATAACTACACTCCAATCGTGCAGCTGGCAAAATTCTAGGATTCCTATAAATAAACATTTCCAACATCAGTCTTCATAATCACACGTATCAAGTTTCAATAAAACACGCACGCACACATCGAAAAATCCATAGAAATCGTATCGCGACATTTCCACGTCAGCACGTGAATAGATTACGTTTGCAATTAGAATTCCCTAGCGGGGTTTTAATTGACCCACATAATTAATATCCGTGGAAGCAGACATTTCGCGAGCATAAAAAATTTTACGCCGTAACTCCCATCTGACAACATGGATGACATAAACAAGGATCCCTTCCCCCCATTTAAACAAGTTGAATGCGCTTCCCCGATGCCACAGCCTCTACACGTGCGCCACTCAAGGTCTCACAACCCTTTACACATCCTCTCATGTTTGCAATTAAAACGAAAAACAGACAGGGACCGCGCCATACCGAGCTAACGAGCCAGAAAGAAACAACACGTCTCATTTACCCAAGCACTTTTTATTTCCACTTGCAGTCAAGGGAGGTCGTCGGCCAATCAACGTACTGTGCCGCGGCTGCTCCGCATTGGCCGGTTTGAATAGAGAATTTTTTCAAAGAACAAAAGCCGAGGGTAGGTAATAGCGAGTTTTGTTTTCTTTGAGTGGCATTTCACATTCGAGTGCCAGAGCTCGCGGGGAACGGACGTCTCGAGTCTAATTACCTTACCTTACATGCATTGTTCCAGTGAGGATGCTCTCACTAAGCTCTCTTCATTTCATTTGTAAGGCAATCATGTTAAACATTGTTATTTATTGCGAATCCGTTGCCGGTTCCCGAGCTAGGAATTGCAAAGCAAGCAAATTAACGATGTTTATTTCACTTTAACAATCATCCTGTCTCTACAAATTTGTTTGTTCGAAACCGCGCCCGGTTCGTTTGCTTTCATACTTGTATAACGAGATGTGGTCGGTTCCTACGTAATTGCTTCTTCACTTAAGTGCTGACGATTTCAAGAATTATTGTATGGACGCACACAAACGGACCAGCTGTTTTTGTTCTGTTCGGATTTCAAACACGGGCTTTCACTGTAACAAGCGAAATTTGTTAACGAGTGCCAAGCATCCGTTTTGCTTCCCCTGCAAATATTGTTTCAACAAAAATGAGCAGAGTTCATAATAAATGCAATGTACTACTGACGGTAAATTTATAAATTTGTTCTTTGATTTATTTGTTCACGTTTTACCTACAAATTTCAATGTTTTAAATATTGACAGTAACTTATTTTCATTGTAGATCAAAATAAAAACTATTTAACGTTAATCTGTGTTGTATAATACAATATTTGTTAAGAAATTGACAAACAATTTGCAAATTAATATTTCAGGTTTCCTCATCACTGGGTTTTGCGTAATTTCTAGTTAATGTTTTTTTGTGACACGAACGCTTTTTAAAAATATCTTATCCTTTTTACAGGAACTTGGCAGCGCCGCGACCCTCAGCACAGAGCAACACATCCTTAGAGGTTTTCACTCCGTCGCACAAAGAAAACTGTCACAGACTAGAGTTTCTGGTCGAACGGCAGAAACAATTATGCCTGCTCTCTGACAAAATGGTGCAGGTTAGTTTAGCTGCGAATTTTCTAGTTCTTACTTTAGACTGTCATTTGTTTATTTATTTATGTATTCTTTATTGTTTTACACAAAATACAGATAACATGCATCATTTGATAAAGCCTGATTTATGAACAGATTTAACGCTACACATCTGCGTCATAGCGCCATGCCAGGTCCCTAACGGGGTAGGCAGAAAGCACCGAGTGTCAAATACCTGTACATCTGACCTGATGTGTTTATTCTACATTTATCCCTCTTTTCATATTTAGGCAACGGTTTCAGAAACCTTTAACTGAGATATTTTGATATTTGCTCAGATATTTTTTTTTGTTTATACCACTCAAGAGATTGCAACGTATTTTGTATCTCGCTTGTTCACAGATAATTGCCCTTTTACCAACAAATACAGTTGGCAACGATACGATCCTTGATATAAACAGCTGTCAATTAATTTAAAATTAAAACAAGGTATACAACGGTTAATTGAACTATTGAATATAGATTTCAATGATAATGTCAGCGCTAAACGAATGAATGAGGATGAAATTCCAAGTTTAGTTACTTTGTTGCACGCTTAGGGAACTTACACATGACTTTGATACGGTAATAGGTTCCATTACTTGTTTCGGATGTATTAAAACAATTGTACAACAGTCATCACATGAAAATTTTTAATGGTCAAATTAATTTTTTTTTACCTGTCAAATGTCAAGTAGCAATAACACGTTAAGTACTCTGAATACAATTAAATAGAATCAAGGAATTTATTTAAGTACCAGAGTTTGTTGTGTCACTGGCAGGCCTACTCCTCGGTTTATATCTACCATTCGATGAAGAAATGCCTTTTATTACATGAGAATTGACAATTGTTTTTTCCAATGAACGTTCATAGTAAATGGAATCATTCAAATTAACTTTTCGCTCTTCAAATGCAATAATTTCATCGTGTGTTCGTCCCATTTTCCTCGTGTGTAAACAGCCTAGATTTAAGGAAGCAATTCGAAATTAACATTGTAATATTTGTTTGTAAGTTTATTGAACAAAGCTATCGAATGTTCTCAATAAATTATCATCAAGATGAGAGGTTATTTAAATTCATTGAATATTCACTTAAATCCTTTAAATGTAATATGAACAATTAGTATGAGAGTAGGCTGTATTATATTACTAGACTATGAGACTCACTGTTTCTCGCGGCTTCGCTTGCCTTTGTAAAAGAATTTATTTTGTTCACACATCATATCTTACGCTCATAGCGCCATCTATGGTGTTTATTTGTTACCTTTATTAATATTATTTAATTATTTTCCCGTGGAAATGAGATAATTTTCCGTGGACCTTTAAATTTCCGGATTTTAGAATCAGCGGTGTCGACTTCACTTTAGGTTAGTCGGTCAGTCACCTTACTGTTTTATACTATTCTACTATTTTGTATAGATTACCCGTTATATACATTTTCTATGCACATAACATATTCTAGTGTCACAAAAAATGAAGCGAAAACATAAAATATTATCGGGCTATAAAAATTCAAATCATGTGTCAGCCTTATCTTGTAATGGTACGTTCAGACTACGACAGAAATTGTGACATAAGTGTCAGACATTAATGTCTGTACTTTTTACACTTATA
>DWQT01001066.1:0-18329 GCA_018244895.1 Myscelus amystis hages
TTAGCCCGGACAAATACAGACAGTTCAAATTTTAAAATAAGTTTATTTTAGTATACCATAAATAACTATAAACACTTGAAAGAACACAGTTATTTTTTAATAACAGACAGACACTTAATTTTTTTTACCCTAAGCTAACAGTGATCACAATCCATACTAACAGTCTAGACCAGCTAAGCCAATGTCTACTTATTATATAAGCTTATCCATCCGTTGTTAAAACGTAAACAGGAAGAGTGTCTTTTGGCCAATCTTGGTCTGCTCGTATACGTAATCGCTTGTAAACTAAGAGCAACAAGAGAGGTAGTTGCCCATTAAAGTCTACAATGGGCCTTAAACTGACTCAGGGTGTGTTTACATGATACGGTGTTCGTACTTTTTTCGTACCACACCGAACTGGTTTTTGCCGGTTAAAAGCGGTTCTTGTACTGTCAACAATACGTGTGTTGTAGATCAGTGGCCCTAGCACGAACTTTATTAGCTGCTAATGTAAAGGTATCCAGACTTCAAAACGCAAGTGACAGAATTGACAGCGTCAGAATACATTAGTTGGGTTTCGTACTCGCACATTTCATACAAAACGCGGGAATTCCATTTACATTTACATCAACTTAGCCGATAGAAAATCGCAAAATTAGTTCCTTTTACGCACAATACGGGCGCTGTACAATTTTCATACATATTTTTATCTATTTACCATACGAACACTTATATAGAGGTTCGTACTACGGCCACAGTTCTCACACATCTGACAGGTAAAAGCCAACAAAAGTGACATTTTGACAGTCGCAATTCATTTTGCGCGTAGTGTGAGCAAGCCCTTACAGCGTTGTGCCGAATAAAATGCGCCTCTGGTCACGTACTACGATATCTAACGCAAATGTAGTCGTGATGCGCCTTCATTCAACCGTGTTTATATAGCAGCGCCAGATTAAACATACTCAAGCTTTATTGTTTCAAGTGTGTATACAGCATTAGCGAAATCAGTTTAGTCGTGAAATTCGTGTCTAGCGATGACAACGATACCGCTGTGAGCGAGAGACCAATAGTTTTGTGTCCCTTTTCAATTAACAGCGGCATCTAGTGGAAAGTACTGCGTATTTCGATTGATTATGTTTTAAATCTTTTTTTTAAATAGCTCGGATACTTAAAAAACTAGTGAAATTCTCGTCGATTTGGTGTTTTGGAAATGATTAGAGAGTGTCGGCAGTGATTAAGTGAAATCAATTTCCTTATCTATCACGTAAGCGATATTTTATCACCGATAATTTGTTGATGTTAAAAATTTAAAATTCGAACAGTTTGGCGGTTACGGTCTTATTAAAAGTGCGAGAGATAAACGAAAGAGAGGGACGATATCTCCGCTCTGCTCTATTCGATCGTTTATCAATATCGATGTTCTATTAAATTCAGTGCGGTCAGTGCGAGTTAAGAAAACGCTTGTATCGATCGATTTATTTAAATTTTCGTTAAAATTTCCGTTCACTTTCAAATGTTATTTAAAATTCTCGTTCCATTTGTATAACATATGTCTTAGTGTAGCTGATTCATTAACTTTAAACATCCTATTAAAAAGATTAAGCGACTTCAGGCGTTTAATTGTTGGCATCGTACACAGCGAATTTTTATCTTTAATGCATTGGTTTAGAGTTGATTTTTGTTTGCGTAGTGTGTTTCAGTGTTTATTCGCGTGTTCTTATATAGTTGCGGATACATTTGCTCAGTTTTCGTCTTCAAGTTTGAGTGTAACGATGCACTTAGTGATGTTTTAGTGTGATTCGATTATTTCGAATTTCGAACACCGCACAATGGTTTTTACGGTTTCCAAAAACGTTGACATAACGCAAAGTGTGGATAATGGGTGCGTTTGGAAACAATATTTGTTGTCTTTCATGAGTGAGTATTATCCAGACATAAATATTTTTAATGTAAACAATATCTTCCTATGTTTAGAACGCGCACGAACGGGTTCGTAAGGAAAGCGCTTGTGCATTTTATGGACTAAATTTATGGCTTTTTTAAACCGGAAATCTGAAGCAAATACTACGTCGAATTTTACTACATTCTTGTAGTTCACGCATGTGTAAATGTTTCTATCTGTTCATCTTTTGTCTATCTTTTCTCTGTTTCTTCGAGGTTTGAGTTTTCCATAATTTTTCGAGGCATTCCAGCTCAGCGCTTCACGGGTAGCGGCGCATCTGTGGTCGACCTGAGATAGGAATCTAATCTTATCTAGGGTCGATTACAAATGTCCATGGGCGGCAGTAGCCACTTGCCATCAGGTGGAATTTATGCTCGTCTGCTGCTTCCATATTATAAAAAAAAGAATAAATATAAGGATCTCGTGTGCGATATGCTTCTTGCTTGCGATCCTTTCACGTCCCAATGCTGGGAATGATTCTCTCGCGCGTACGGAATAGTCCAGGGTCCATACTCTGCCGTTGTCGTCCAGTGCATATGATTGAATGATATTATAACACTTACATAACTATAATCTCGCAATACTTATTATCATCAAAGAGCATCCCTATTTGCATACTGGCATACTTACAATCACGCTTATTTCCCATAGGTGTAGGCAGATATTATATAAACATATTCACTATACCTATGTTTTATTTTCACCTCGCCGTGTAATCAACTTGGTTACTTAAACAGTACTTTTCATGTTTTGTACTATCTGTTTAATGTTCCGTAATTACACTTTTAATGGTCAGCCATGTTTATTGTCATGGCGCTCGCTACAATATTGTTTGTCAAACAAACAAAAGTGATCGTCGTTTTAATTACTACGCGAACTATTTTGATAATTGCTCTACTCGAATGAAGGTAGTGTATCGAGTGATGTTTGAAAGATTCCGGAAATAGTTTTTAAAATTATCCGTTCCTAGGTATTTCTTTAGTAATAATAATCTTTATTTCAGTCAACATGGACCACAGAAAAAATGTCTATTTACATTTAAAAATATTGAATGAGAGTAATTTTAAAGTAAAAATCATTTTGTTTAAGTTGTTTGTCCTTTGTTCGATGTCATACTGCAGCTCTTGCGTTATTGCATGTGTATCGAAGTTTATGGAATGTTTACAAGTGAATTACGAGAAAGGCGGACAGCAGTCGTATTAACATGTTGTATGCTAACAGCAAGGGTCACTACATACTGTCGTTCAGTACATTAAACATATGGGAATTGTAAATAATGGAATACCACATTTGTTCGATCCAGTCACACTGATATACTCTGCCAGTAGTCACAATGAAAAATTTTCTCATACCCCCCATAAAGTTTTACCTTTTAGGTATGTACATATTTCTAATGCACCGTTACAATTCTTAAAATACACTTTTATCAAATAAGAACCTATAGTTATCGAAATACAATTGCTGCTAATCGAAATCGACTATTCATTGTCGGCCGCTAGTATGCAGCGACCTCAATAATGCATCCAAGGAATTCAACAGTGCCGCGCTAACACGATGTAACGGGGAATCACCGTGGAATTGCAGGCAATCGCATCGATAAACATCAGAACACACCACGATGCGCTGTGCTAATTCCCAACGGCAATTATACATAGCAAATGTACATAGCAATTATACATCGCAATTGTACATAGCAATTATACATAGCAATTGTACATAGCAATTATAAACCCGACAAACGGATGTCCCGTGTTCACCGTATTCATATTAGGTACATCTGTTCATTACTATGGTGGTTTAATAGCGTATAATGCGTTTTAAATGTTAATTTATTAGTCATAAATATAATAAGAGAAGTTAAGGATTTAATAATTGATTCTAATGTGCCTTTCAGCTGAGTGTGCAAAGCGATTATAAATTGGGATAAATCAATTCGTGGAAAACAATTTATTTATCCATTTCATTGATGTTATAATCAAAGCTATTTTGTGTCCAGAACATTGAAGTCACAATTATCACGGAGCCACATCATTACTAAGTTATCCCACAGCTGCAATAATGTTCATTCAGCAGATAAAGGCACCGCCACATTTACACGTAACTAACAGTAAATATCGTATTAGACTACGTCACATTATGCTAATACCTAACGGCAATTATACACGACAATAACACATCGGCAAATTAATGGACGCGGATTTAATTTTATTGCTGACAATAATGTTGTGAACGTTACACGATATTAATAAGATTACAGTTGGTTCAATTTGATGTTCGCGCAAATTTACTTATTGTTATTTAATGTTATTAGCGGCGATAAAGATAAAGCCTTTGTAGTGTAGTGGTTTTGTTATCGGCGTTTCATTTTTGGGGTGTGGGATTCAAAAGGTTTTGTTGCGCATGACAACATTTACATGCTCTTTATCTGTTTTTTTTCAAAAAACGAACTCCACGATACCCTTTACAAGTGCCCTTGTGAGCTAATGATACGTATATTGCGACTAAAAAAAGATGTATCCAAAACAAAAATGTCAAAAAAAAAATCAATATAAAATCGACGTTTTCGCTAACTACCCTCACACATATTATTGCGAAAACAGGCCACTCAGTCAGATTACGTAAATGGAAGCCCCATAGGAGCTTAAGAACAATATATTTAATGGCAAAAATCAAATGTCACTTGTAAGGGTCGAAAGGACCCCAATAACTTGGCGCGGCGTCTATCTCGCAAGGGTTGACGCTTTAACTTTAGTCGTACATGTTTACAGCGGGGCCCAGTATCCACTTAGGGAGCAACACATAAAACTGACGACATAGTTGCGCTGGATGTGACTTTTATTAATCATACTGTTATTTTTTTCATTCCTTAGATATGTGCTATCAGTGATTGTTAAATTGTATTTTCCTTCTATTAAGTCGGAATCTATATAAAACATAATTCCTGCCTCCGTTTACCTGCACAATCCGTCTTTCTCTACTCCTTTGCATTTTTTATATTTCCTGTAAATGTTTTTCATAATAAACATTTAGAGGAAATATTTTGTACATTTCATTGTTTTACATTGATCCTTTGTAATTCTTGATTATATTTTTCTTAATGTGTTAATTTGATCGTGTAGATAGTTTTTATTTATCTGTGCTAGTTTTATGGTATTAAAAAATATATGTCTCATAAATGTGACTCTTCTAGTTGTATGAACGTTAGAGCGTAATACCTTAAGCAGATAATTGGAGGCAGCAGCGTCGACTCGTCACCTGGGAGCCCCTAATTGCTCCAACATCTCAACTGCCCGCTCGGAAACCTTCCTTCGCACATAAAGTTAGTGAAAACGACTCTTACAGTTAGGGTTTACTTACTATTTGCTGTTGCCGTACTGGTTTCTTTGTTTTTTGGACTGTGATGTTTCTATTGTAGTTTGCAAACTGTAATGAAAAGAGAAATCTGTTTTGGTCTTTTAGGAAATACCAGAAAACGACGTTTTTGTAGTTTTAATTATTCATATCACTGCCCTAATCGTCTTACACATAAGAGTCCTGATAGAAGTAATTGCAAATACTTGATGTAGTAACAGATGACTACGTTTCCTGCTTTCCTGATGTGTACTAGCTTCAATATCAATTAATCAATGTAATATGATCATCTGTAGTTGTAATATTAACTTCAATAGTGTTCAACTTAATGCATAATAATGTGATGCTATTAGCAAGGTAGCTTTTTATAAAATAATTAGTTTAAATATGTGTCGTTTAAATTTAATACAGCACATTATGTTATCTAATTATAGGTGCAATGGCGGCAGTGCAAAACGGAATTTCGAATTTCGAACACATATTTTAAATTTGTCGATGCTGTTAGTTCGAGAATTTAGAGCAGTGTAGTGTAGTATTCCATATTCGAATTCATTTCATATTTTTGGTAATTAATTTATTTCAGAACTTCTCACTTGCTAGGCCTTCGGGTTTCGAAATTAGAACAGATAAAAAACACAGAATAGAAAGAGTTTTGAATTTAGAAACAAGTAACACGTTACTCGTAGATTCGGCGAAAAGTTTTTTTAATAAATTTCTTCCAGGCAATTTCATTTTAAAGTGCAATTCATGTTAAGCGACAGTTTTGAGAAGATACATATACATATGTGGCAAGAAAGTAGTAAGGGTACAGGTACCTACTTAAATTGAAATACTGATAATATATTAAATGTACATATAAGTTTCCAATAATACATTAAGCGACAATTCAATGACCAGAAGACAAGTGAAATGTGATGTAATACGGTAAATTTAGTATGACGTATTATAGTATAATCTAAAAACGAAAGAAAACTATGAAAGAATAATAACACATCTCCATTTATGAACAAAGCTACACTTCAATCCGATGATATATGAACAATTTATGGAGAATATGAAAAGAATACGAAACAGCCAGGCTACATTTGAATCAAACATATATTCTCCTTAACTGGAAATTGACCGACCCGAACTGTCATCCCTCCCATAAATTTTATTGGCGTTATAATAGATTTTCCCAAGTTATCGAGTGGGCATGAAATAAAACATTAGGATACAGTCATATTTCATTCTTCAGCTGTCTTGGGATTTTTTCAATCGATAGCCGTAAGGAATACTGTTTATCGAAATCCAAAGGAATTTTAGTATTAACTTCGCTACTATTATAAGCAAGGATTTTTTTTCTATGGAATTAATCCCCGGACGTGTTTTAAGACACAATAATGACTGTCGTGCGACGACCTTTGGTCCAAATTCAAAGTTGGAATTAATGTTTCAAATCAGACCACTGGTATTTTGTTTTTGCGTTAGTTTTGATCATTATACACATTCCATGTCAGCGCTATATCTGTCCGGCGTTTTATAAGGAAGAATTTAACGTGTTCCAATTAAAAAAGCGAAAATCAATGAAAACCTAATAACGTAAATTCGCTTCTGATCTTTTCGCTGTTGTTTGAGCGGTAATCCCGTTGGATTACAAATAAGCGCCTTATTTCACCCGGAAGAATGAAGATCAATACAAACTAGTGAGGGATCAATCTCGTTGTAAATAAATATTTCTAAGAAGATCTACATGGATTTTTCTCTTGGACATCGAAAACAAACTACAGTGAAACGTGTATCAATATTTGGACTTCTGCTCGCAAACACTCCAGTAACTTTTAGATCATCGAAGTACCAAACGAGACTGCAGCCTGTATGAACACTTAAATACTTACCTAATAATTCCCGTTTGCAATTATCGATCGCTATAATTTTGAAGGAAAACATCACGAGGAACATACTTTAGAGTATGTAAAAGTATAGAATGTTCACTAATGTCTACTAATTCGCAGCCAATTTGGCTAACATGGTAGACTATAGCTTGAAAACTCTCTCGCCAAGAGACGAGATCTGTGTCTACCTACTGAAGCAATTGGAGGATTAAAAAAGAAATGATCAGTCCACGCGTGAGCACAACCCAGTATAATTTTTTTTTTGTATAATATGGAAGTAGAAGACGAGCATGCAGTCCACCTGATGGCAAGTGGCTACTGCCGCCCATCGACATTTGTAATCGACCCCGGATAAGATTAGATTCCTATCTCAGGTCGACCACAGAGGACTGAGGACTGAGCTGGAATGCTTCGAAAAGTATGTCTCCCTTACCACACCCTTCAAACCAGAACACAGCAGCGCTTAACACTGCTGTTATAATGCACAAATAGGTGTGGCGGTGGTGCTGCCGGAGTCGAACTACAGAGAGTTCTACCACATTTCCTAATACCCGGCCACTGCACCACCATTGACGCTAATGGTACCATGTTTTCAGTTGTTTTGAGTGGTTCAAATATAAACAAGAGGAAAATTAATATAAGAATATAAAGTTGGAAACTCAAAAGCTAAATTCATTGAAAATTGAAACTCCGCATTGCAAGACCAAAGATCGCGTTCGACAGCTGTACAATAAAAACGATGGCAATTTCCACTATTCCACTATTATTTTCCCGCGAGAGCCTGAAGTCGATCGTGCAACTTTTACAAGGATTCGCAAAAGAATCTCTGAACTTTAATAATAGCATTGGCTAGTATGTACCATCTAGTTGAACGCTGATTTGTGTAAGTATACGGTTATTAGAAGTGCTGTACTTAGTGCCTTCAATAATTGGCTGATCTTGAGAAAAGTTCAGTTACCGATTTAAATCTATTTAAGACAGACATCCTCGATGAAATGAAAAATGAAATGTTAAGGGCAGTGAACTTATTACTGTTATAAAAAACCAATCCTATTTTCTCATTATCTTTCAAAAATGTGCTGCTAAAGTAATAAATAGGTATCATTAGGCTGAGTACACTCTTAAAATGGTTCATTAAGTACTTCAGTTATTGGTATTTCTTAGAAATTCTCTCAAATTGTAATTTTCTGATATCATCAAACTATTGTGAGAGGCAGAGCGCTGTTTCTATACCAAATTTCGCTTAAATATTTTCGGTTTTTAGTTTGTCATTACAGTCTTTTAAAGCATCGCTAAAACATGCATTCATACTTTTTGCCCGAAAAAAGCAAGTGTTTTAAATTTTTGAACTGAATGTAGATATTAAGATAAGTTCAGTTTGTGTGTTGAAGCGCGCTAAGTTCTTAGCAGTCTTTTGTGTGACATAGAAAGAAATGTTGACTTACGGTTGCTCGGTTTTCTAGAAGTGGTGTATTAACACAGTGAAAGCTTGGTTTACTTGTTATAACTTTTTATAATAGGAATAACGTTATTTTTAAATCGGAAACCGTTGTGATCTTTGTTTTGGAAAAACGCGTATTTTGTCTTAAACACCCACGAAGGTATATTTCGGCATTTCTTTGTCATTCGACAGTTTGATTTCAAAGACCCAATCTTTTAGTAAAAAGCAAATGAAATTATTATTTTCACAACAAAACATACAATATCAACCAATAACAATTAGTACAAGAAAACCAAGAACAATACCTTGGGTTTTAAATATTGCGATATAAATTATCAAAGAGAATGGATTCCGTACAAAGTGGACGAATCATTTTACGGAGAAACGGAGGCAGCGCTTTCTATGGTTTGCCGTCTTATTATTAAAATGTTGCTGTTATTCTTTTCCATCTAAGTATTCTTGACGGTGATAACCTCTAAGGGTCTCACATAACGGACGGCGTCTTTCTTCAAATTAATGATTGTGTATATCAAAGTATTTGGCCTTTTACTTGTTACCTATTTAGAATTTTTGAAATAAATTCACCTGCTTTAAAAAGAGTTTCAAACTGTCTTGCTGTTTAATAGCGATCCGAATGAAGGTGAAATAAAACACATTATGTATATCAGTATATTATAATAAAATAAATCTTGCAATCTTACTCAACTATTCAGATCTACAACAATCCATAGTTCCATACAATTTTAAAGACTAGAAGTAATATTGAACTGAGATTGAAAGAGATTCGAGAATGCATCGACCTTTGTAACACACAATAAAAGTATCTGATATTTACAATAACAATATAATGATTATTCTTTTCAAAATAGATCGTTAGCACCATTATGATCCAACATTACTGAAAAATCTTGTGATTTCTAACAAAATAGATAGATTATTTCAAACAAAACGTTAAACAATTTACACGGAATATATTTTTGAAAATAACAGAACGTGCATTCGTTACGCTACTTTAAACAAACGTGTTTCGTAAACAAATGACGTATTAAAAAAAATATCATTTCTCGGGAATATCCGGTCTATGTACATTTTTCTGAACCGTATTACATATATACAAGTATTGAAGTATAGAATAGATACCTAAGAACTAATTCGCAGCCGCTCGCTCCAACATGTACAAAAATATATTTATAAAGGTGAATTCGCTCACACTCATACATTTAGATCTAAATTATTTATTTACATTACGTCGTACGTCGCGTAAGCACCGTACCCTTACGCCATTCGCTGCAGCCGAATACATGTATAAATAACAAATATTTACAATATATCAACACAATTCTTAAGTAACATAATTTCAATCGGTTGAAATCGAAACTTAAAGCAATATTATGTCATGATCACACGTGCGCTTTTAAATCGTGTTCGAAAACATCCCACTCGGTGCTCGTGAACACAGCTTTACCACGGTACATATATTCAGTCGAATTAAACGAAAATCAACGCTGACAACCGCGTCGCTCCAAATTCCTCGTGAACTCCAAACTCTGGAAGCACCATTTCATCTCTTTCCACTGTACTTCGAAAACTGTGACATCTTTATCGTTTCTACATTACAATATTCCAATTCGTTTAATACTCAATATATTTATTTTAAATATCCATAAGAATTTGACTACAGTTCTCATGCCGTTCTATTCTCAAACTAAGAAGACAGGTCAATGAGATCCGAAGAGTTTTGATTGTCCGTTTCCAAAACTGGAATTTAAATTAGATGTCACATTCGAATTCCGGAACTCGCTTGTTCCGGCCGTCGCCCGCCATTTGGAAGTGGTTGTCCCGGGGCGCGATCCTCGGGAAGCCGTTGAAGCTGTTTCTGCTAACTAGCGGGTTCTCCCTCTCCCGTTCCCTGTGAAAACTGGACGTGGACAGTTTGCCGTCCTTCCTTTCGGTGAAGTTCGCGTCGTTGAAGTTTCTGTCGGCGAAGTTTTTGTCGGTGAAGTTTCTGTCGGCGAAGTTGTTGTCGGTGAAGTTGCGTTCGTTAAACTCGCCGTCGCTGAAGGTCCGCTCGTTGAAGGGCAGGTCGCGGATGCCGAAGCCGCCCATGCGCGGGGTGCCGATGCCGAACTTGTTCCGCATCTCCTCGTCGCGCAAATTGAACGGACGATTCTCGAACTTCTGAGGACCTGTTTGTAATCTGCAAAGAGATAATATTGTTAAAATACATTTGTTTAACTGCAGGCTGACTAACAATTGTTAAAATGCAGGCTATGTGTACGTTACTGTCACTGCGTATGAGATTTATAATACGAGCTTTTTTAATTCTTGTACATAAAAAAGGAGTTTTTGCAGTTTTAAAAAGTTACTGTTTCAACGTTACGATTACGTTATACATATATTAAATATAAAAATTAAGAAATCTTTGCTTTAAATGGCTCTTTACCACTTAAAAAACTTCCTTCCGCCTTT
The DNA here is from genome assembly GCA_018244895.1 of Myscelus amystis hages. NCBI lineage: Eukaryota > Metazoa > Arthropoda > Insecta > Lepidoptera > Hesperiidae > Myscelus > Myscelus amystis. The sequence goes on from DWQT01001066.1 coordinate 11,057, forward strand.
TATAATCCTCTAGGTTACAATAAAGAATAAAAAAAACTAAAAAAAAACTGACAAAAAGCTATAATTGTAGTACTCGTATATTTAAGGTGATGGTCGGCACTCACTCTCTAAAACAGCGCCTCTCTCTGTCGTACTCGGCGGAGAGCCCGTCGTCGTCGTGTATGATGGCGGACGGGTCGCTGTACACGGACGAGTCCTGGTAGAAAGAGTCGAGGTCCACGTAGTTGCCCTCCGCCGGCTCCGCGTCCAGCAGGTGCGCCAGCTGCGCCTTGAGCTGCGCGAAGCTGGGCCGCTGCGCCGCGTCGGCGTGCCAGCACGCGCTCATGGCGCGGTACAGCTGCGGCTTGCAGTGCGCCGGCCGCTCCAGCCGGTAGCCCTCCGTCACCGCCGCCAGCACCTCGCGCCCCGACATCGCCGCGTACGGAGTCGATCCTGCACATATATGTAGCTTCGTCAGCTGCCAGTGCCAGACCCCGCCAGAACGGAGCGGCGTAGTTAAAAGATTATTAGTAGTGGTATCATAAATATAGATGGTTAAAAATGCAACCTACCTGTACAGGCTGCACTTATTTGTCTATGCAGCCTCCAACCCCAAACTTCCTCTTAAGTAGGTATTAAGTATGTTTTCAAAGGTTTATTTTAGATTTGATCAAGGGAATTGCGGCTACATATTTGGAAGCCCCCCAGGACCACAGGTCGTGGCCAGGAATATTTGTGTGATGAGCACACTTGTTTGTTCCGTGTCTGGATGTAATAAAAGTATCAACATACGTATCATATCATATTTATATATGTATGTTTTTCAACTGTCCGATTCCAATAACACAGGCGTTAAATTGCGTAATTTGGAATCAGATAGCCTGGTGTTGAATTGTCTTAAGATATTATTGAAGTTGAGTGAAATACGTTTCTCACCTAACGTGACGATTTCCCACAGTAAAATTCCGAAAGCCCAAACGTCAGTGTGATGGCTGTACACATTGTACAGTAGAGCTTCAGGCGCCATCCAGCGGACGGGCAGCGCCCCGCGGCCGGTCCGGGAGCCCCCGCCCGCGCACCGCGACATGCCGAAGTCGGCTATCTTGCACAGCTTGTTGTGATCCACCAGCACGTTTCGAGCTGCTAGGTCGCGGTGCACTATCTGGAATGTTAGGCAAGATGACTTTAAGAACCGCTGAAGGATTTTCTAGAATATTCCGTTTTAAGATTTTGTATTTAAACTGCACTACGTTTGTGAATAATTAACATACTCGTAAGCTGTTTGTGTCCTAACCAAATTGGTACGCAAGTAGAAAAACAAACTAAAAACATTGACTTCCATTGTTTAATCCTGACAAAAATATTGACTATTAAAATAACCACTTAGAGTAGTTGGTGTACTTGTTCCAAGGTAGGCTTACCCCTTTAGAGGCTATATAGTCCATGCCCCTGGCAACACAGTACGCGAACACGGTGAGATCGCGCGACGTGAGGGCGCCGCTGCCGCTGAAGCGGTCCGGCCTGGAGCGCCGCTCCCGCAGGTAGGTCAGCAGCTTGCCGCACATCACGTACTCCATTATAAGGAGGTACGGTTCTGGAACACACAATGGAAGCATACTTTACCGCATACGTACATAATATACTCGTATAATAGGTATGATATTTTTCTTCAAAATAAGGCCTTAAAACAGCTCTTCTTCTAAGCCAGCAACGCATTGGAAACTCCTATAAGCTCCTATAGCGCATATCCATAGATAAAGGTGCCCACTTATCATTCGATGGCGCGTCTAAATGTATAAAAAATTGCATTTTTCGTGCTAGTTTGTCCCTAAAAATGAGATTAATTCATTATTGACAACGTACTGAGTGTAATTTCATTAGCCTTGCGGTATTTTCGTTCGTTCGTTCGTCTGTAAATGTCTTAGCCATCTATCACTGAAATTTGTTTTAGGGCGAATAAAGGAAAGCTGAAAGTAACACTTACCTTGTTCAGTACAACAAGCAAGGAGAGTGACGACGTTGGGATGGGTTCCAATCTTCTGCATTATGTAGATCTCATGCAGTAACTCCTGCTTTTCCTTCTGAGAGGCGGTTTCTTTGATGCTCTTCACTGCCACGAGCCTCGTGAGTCCGTCGTGGCCGTTGAGATCGTCGGCTTCTGCTTTCCAAACCTAAATCAGTCGTAAATCAGAGGAGGTTCAGTTAAGATTCCTATTATTAAAGTGTTTTGAATGCAAAACATGAGACTTACTTGACCAAAATTCCCTTGTCCGAGTAATGTTTGGAGTCGTAATTTGTTTCTTGGAAATTCCCATTTTTGATCTGGTTTCGTTGGAGGGGGTAGCGGCGGTCTTGCGACCGGTGTTATGGGGGACTCCTTCTTTATGTCGGCGTCATCGAAATATCCTTCGTATTCCGTATCTATTTCTTTGGTCTTTTTGATGAGAAGGTTCCTAATAACAAAGGCAACAACGGCAGCTACTGGCAGAAAACCGAGTCCAGCTAACACATAAGAAGCAGTGTAGGTTTTTTCAGCTTCTATTACTACTTCGTTTTCATTGTCATTCCTATTACCTTCGTTTGTTTGATTAACGAATGCATCTGAACGATTTGTGGGTGTTAAAACTGGTTGAGTACTAGATTCTGAAGTCGTTTTTGATGTTACGGTAAACGGTTTAAACGTCGTCTGCAATTCGTATTTTTGTGTCGCGGGTGGTAAAGTTACTGATACTAACAGAGGCTTTTCGGTAGGTTCAATTGTCACCGGAGTCGTAGTAGTGGTGGTGGTTGGTCGCCTTCTTAAAATGTTTTTCGTTCTCGATATACCACTAGTCGAGTCGTCAGAATCGTTTTTTCTAAACAAGTTCGCCAATCTTTCGCTAATCCTTGATGTGGTGGACTCTTGTTTTAGTTCTCCAATGTTTTTTGTAGACAATTCACTGAATAGTGGATTGTCTGTGGGTTTGTATGTAAATGTTATAGGGGTGGATGTGAATGAAGTATTTAAACTATTTTCAGTGGTTGTAGTTCTTATTTTAATTCTATGCTTGTGAGGTCTTACGGTTGTCGACAGAGATGTAGAAGTTTCGGTTTCGTTCAAAGATGTAATCTTTTGTGCTGTAACGTTATTTTTTTCTCCTATATTTTCGAGTACAGTGGAGTTATCGGAATTTTTTACCAAATCAGTTTTATTCTGACCTTTCATCGATGATGTTATTGATACAGATGTGACCACTGCTGTATAAACAGACGTCGAAACCTTTTCCGTTGTTGTATTTACTGTTACCGGATATGTACTCTCGGTGCTAGACAAAATAGTGGGCCTAGATGGTCTTCGGCGTAAATTAAAATAATTTCGTGTAAAATTTCTTGTAGGTGCAAGAGTGCTTGTTTTACTTGTCGTTAACTCTTTCAGGCTTGTTCCATTTACCTTAGGAGAATAATCTTTATCTGTTGCTGTAATATTTATTTCTTTATTTTTATCTGTCAAAGTGCTTGCAAGGCTTTGTGTAATGATTTCGTCATCGTTTAACAATACTGTTGTAATTTGAGGTTTTTGAGTTGTTTGAGGTGTGCTAGTATATTTTCTATAAGCATTGACTAAACCTACTGGTCTGGCAGGTGCCGGTCCTTTTACTGTGTTCCTTATTTTATTTTTCTCTATAATATTTTTGACAACGGATACATCCATATCTTCATTTACCTCATCTTCTCCTGCACTAGTATTTTTATATTTTTCGGTGGCGGAATATCGAGAATTGAACTTTCTTTTTTCTGGCGGAGGTGCTACAAAATTAACAGATTTCGTTGAAGCCGACAATGACGGGGAATTCGTTAAATTGTCGTTTATAACAGCTCCTGCTAGTTTTTGTCCAAAATAAATAAATGGAGCAATTTCCTCGTCGGGTAATTCGGTTTCGAGAGGTCGAAAATGGTTGTATAATTCGTCCGACATAAACAACGTTTGATTTGCTTTATCTTTCACATTTTCAGTCTTCGCTTGCTTACTACTTTGAATATCTGTACTGTTTGCGATTGTATTTGTTTCCGTTTTATCTTCTTTATCTTGTTCATCAGACTTAACCGCAGTAGTCTTATTTGGTTCTTCGTTAACGCCGGTAGTTGTACTTTCATTGTAATTTGTAGTACTATTTTCTTTAATTTCAGTGTTTACTGTAGTTTTATTTAAGCTCACAGGATTACTCGTCACATTATCGCTATCAGAATAGTTTAGTAGATAAAGACCATGATTGGATTCGTCAACTTGAAATTCTTCATCAGGGTCTAATTCAACTTCTTTATCGAGGCCCTCTAGCTTTTCTGGCGGAACATACACGACAGCACTTTCAGTGGCCGGTTCAGTCGTGACCACAGTCCTGTTTATATATCCAATATCTTTTCGTCTATTATTAATAAATCCTGCTCTATTCTTATTGTCTTGATATATCCTAGGTATAAATAGGTGCCTAACTTCATGTGGCTTTAGGTCTTGTCGTATTTCTCTGTTACCATCAGTGGTGACGAGCCTAAGCGTTGGTGCTGCTTCATTACTTGAATTGTCAAACGTAATCCTCTTGACAATAGAGTTGTTTGAATCTCTTATTTCCAGCTGGGCAAATGTAGTGTTCCCTCTGAAATTGACACAAATATGTCATGTAATAATCATTTAAATGTTACAAAAATTGTCATTCGTTTAAACTGAGATACGTTCATTCAATAACGAGGAAACAAGTACAAAATGTAAACAATTTAGATGACTGATATTTAAAATTCAATTAGAGATAATTGAATATAATATTTATTCGACGTTACAAAACAATTAAGATACGAGTATATGAAAAGGAAGAAATAGAATTTGAAAATTGTATTAATAGAGTAGGCGGTGAAAGATAAGATAAGATACGAGTTAGCAGTGTTATTACACTTACTTATGAGGTTTATGAGCTAAAGCGGATATGGTGTTGACATGTGTTGTCAGTCTCCCCGTGAGGAGCTGGCGTCGCCGCGCTGCAAGGAGTGACAGCAGTTGAGAGTCCCGCGTCGCGTTTGACGAGCTCTGCGTTGTCGTGCGGCGCCCTGCACCTGCAAAATATTACACATACTTATTCAATATATATATATTTTTTCATTTATATTGACTGCCTCGTTGGTCGAGCGGTTGATAGCGCGACTGCCGATCGGGAGGTCCTGGGTTCAAATCCCGGACGGGGTTCTGCTGGATTTATCTCATTTAGAATTTCGAGTAGTAACTCTGAGTCTAGATGTGTTCCCTGTGCATGGCAAATAGGCTCACCACCTATTCCATTGTAAGACTTAAATGTAACTGGTGAAATGTGAGGGTGTAATACACTCCTCTGCCTGCCCCTTAGGGGATTACAGGCGTGATGTTACGTTATTCAATACATTATTATTATTATTGTATAGTGTTGAAGTATGTTATGTATGTATATTATTGTATGTTAGCGCTAATATCAGGCCACTTGGTCGGGCCGCGCGACTCCCAAGGGACGCATTGAAAATCAGTGGCTGTGGTCCATCACAGCATAGGGTGAGGGCGCCCTTTTTTTGTTAACTTACTGTCCTTATGTTTTTACTTTTTGTTTTGTATTATTATTGTCTTTAATTTGTACATAGTTGGCATCAATGTGTTGGAAAATAAACGTTTTCTATCTTTCAATGAAGTTATAGTTTAAGTAATAGAAAATTCACTTTAAGCAACCAAATCCAACTATTTGTTTCAATTAGTGAATACCCAAGCTTTGGCTTTGGTTTTTAAACCAACCTCATTTAAATCCATAACGATATCAGCAACAAATAGTTATATTGTGTCAATGGGTTTAATGTGAACAGTAGCAACCGTTAAGCGCTACATCGCGTGATACTAATAGCAATAGTGACACGTAATCAGCCGCATCCTTCACCTCAAAGCAACACAATAGAGATTAGTCGCCACTGCTGCTATGGGAGGCCCTGACATGACTGAGCGAAAGTCAACTGGCACCGTCTTTTGTTTAACAAGTACATATACCTGAGAATATTAAATGTTAATGTTTCGAATGTTTATGGACGTCACATTTGAATTAAATTTATTCTGAAGTGTTACATGACTCTTTAAGTTGCCATTAATTCGTTTGGTTGGTTCCGTAATTTCGTGTTTTTGTGACTCAACAACGTTTCATTTGAATATCTGCTATATGCCGTGTGAACAAAATATGCATATTCTTTAAGAAGCCACGAGTAATAGCCAGTGATTGATAAAACAGTACTAAATTTTAATTTGAATACTAATACGCTGCAACAAGTAGTAGGACAATGGCTTTTACTAGTCACACAACCCGTTGCCAGATAATTGCTGAAAAACAGCAAAAGAATGCGTCTGCATCGTTTGGTGAAACTCACACGCGATCTTTTCTAATTAACCGCTTTAATTAACTATAAAATAATAACGAACGGCGCTGCAGTGACACGAATACCGCCACTCTCACTGTCGTCTGCGTATTGATCGAGTTACAGTTATTCAGGTTTCAAGACTGGCTTTTTAGTCCAGTGGTTAGACTGGTCAAGCAGAAGTGAGTTCGATTCCCACCCAGGACAAACAGTTCCGTGATGAGCAGTTTTTCCGTTTTTGCGTGTAATAATAGACTTATATCTGAGATAAGCTATCTGTCGAGCTATGAATATAAAGTTTATATTTCGCAATGTCGCACGTCGGTCGAACATTTTAGCGGCACTGAGCACCGAGCCATGGGAACGTTCGGTATTTCAAAACTAGGGCCGCGTGCCTAATATGACGCTTTGCATTTTGTTAACTACTCGTTATTATCAATAAGTAGGGTCTAATGCTTTTATTGTCATTCATAAAAATGCTCATTACCACAGGTATTATCGAGTCCATTGCTTACACCCCCACCCCCCCTGGAGTGGCTTTAAGAAATAGCTTCTGATGGCATCTTTCCCGTTTCTAGAAGGATTCCAAATCCTTGTAAGCGATCTAACTAGCATATTTGCTTCGATTACGTCTAATCATGACTTTGTAAATTCCAGATTGAACTTGCACGAACCAAGAACTACTCGGCAGGTATGTAACGAATGATGATTATATTAAAAGCTAGCTGACCCGGCAAACGTTGCTTTGCTATATACATTATATTTTACACCCCCGCAACCCTCCTTACAGGTGGAATTTCTTAAAATCCGTTCTTAGCTGACCTCTACCCGCTGAAAGGAATATTCCTATCAAATTTCAAGTCTCTAGGTATTCTGGTGCCAGAGATATCGTTTTGAGTGAAGATGT
>DWQT01001067.1:0-18319 GCA_018244895.1 Myscelus amystis hages
AGTTATGGATATTGTGCCTACATGTCTGACTATCTGTAACCTGAAGTATTTTTTTCACAAGCACGGCCGGGATATTAACCAAGAAGTAGTTAACTAATCTCTGAAGATAAGAACAGTAATGCATTATCGTCAGCGAGCTGCATTAAAGATAATGAGCGTGGCTTTCTTATAAGAACTGGCAGCTTAGATCTTTCGTGTTAAAACGAGCCAATTTAAAGATATGCCAATTTAAAGGTATTTTCTAGAGAAAAGGGTAAAAGTGACAAATAAAAAAAAGATTTACCAAATAGAATAGAAACGAATGTAAGAGGTAAAAAAATAATAACGTATTTGTAAGAAAACAACGACTCAATGAACTAACGACATGAAATGGTAAGTTAAATAAAAACAGTGTTTAGTGTTTTAGATTAAGAAATAAGCATTACGAAATTCTCATAGGTATTTGAAAAGGTTACTAAAGACCATTTTTAACACGAATCCACATTAAAGCAGACTTAATCCTCGAGCTGTTCCAGATATAAATGGTAATATCGGCGTTAACTAGTCGTACTAATGGGAACTAGCTTTAGTATAAGACAGCCGACTTAACAGTACCAAGACAGAAGAAGAAAAATTACTAAGTAAACAGGAATTGAAAAGGAAGCAAATAAGAGACTGAATTTGAGTTAGCTTTCGTATAAAATGACGAGGAGTGTTCCCATTTCATGTACCGAAAATGAAGCTTACTTACACAGAAAAAGGCACCTATGTCCCATTAGTTAAAACACCAGTCTTTCAGTATAAGCAATAAGCGTATCACAAATTTTGTTCGCTACTTCATTGATGAAAATGCGAAAACAAGAACATTATATACTTAATCGATGTGAAACTGACGCTAATGAATGAAATGACAAAATTGATCAACCAAACAACAATAAAAATGGAGATAATGATGATAATTTTAATGACGATGATCTAGGTTGAAGTATAATGTAAATACGGGATTACTAAATATTTTGATATAATATGTGCAATACTGGGTACCAAACAGACGGTTTTAGGTATGTTGACTTTAAATATGCATTCTAGTTAAAGATATGTTAATTTTACAATAATAATTATGTAATAATAAATATGTACATGTATGTATATTTCTCAAATTTGTACGTCGTAAAAGGCAAAATATGGATTGAACCAATAACTTCGTAACATCTTTAAATGTACCCATATTTGTACAAATAAATGTCTTTGAAATAGTTGTTGGGACTTCAATTTCGTAGAATCTTCAAAGCTTTCACTATAAGCGGAGACCCACTGGACACGTCCAGTAATGGAACAATGGAATGACAAAAATAACAAAACATTTGCTGGAAGCGGTGAACGTTGGCATCGGGAGTTGGAATCGGATTATCTGTACAAGTGCGTCTTAACCAGCGTTTGCAAAGCGTAAGGATTACCGCTCAGTGCATATTCTGAGCGCGAGTAGTACTTAGCTCGAGGCACCGTCCACGTATATTCGTTGTTCTAGAAGTTTATACACGGCTTTACGCTTAAAACTTTGTTAGCCTATTAAAACTAATGCACGTAATGATGTTCTACATAATGGTTTTTTGGTTTCGTTTGAATTAAAAACGAATGTAGCTATTTAGTAGAAGTCATCCGACTGTATATTCAAGTTGGGTTCGACTTCTATCCAGGAGAAACTTTGGTGAGATGTGACATATAAAAATATATTAGTAGGGGTTCTATGTTTCGATAGGCAATACATGCAAGACGTATTTGTCTATGTATGAAATTTGATAACTAATACATTTAATAATCTTAGGCTATTATACACGTACATAATTATATGTTTACAAATGTAGTTTATTAGTTGTCTCATCACCCCAGTGCACGCTCTGCATAGTTTGGTATCATAAGGTCTAAGGTCATGTTACAAATGGACTGCCTGCATTTTTTGGGTATAATAATAAACGAAGAATAATATATTGAACCTAACAAAGAGAAACAAGCACCTACAGTAGCACCTATTAGTAAATGACTATTATGAATTACGTGCATATTCAACAACTGAAGATACCATGCGTTGTGGGTGTTTAACCATAAACATAATATGCAATATTTTTAAAACGAAAATCCAACATTGTTTTATTTATTATTTTTTGTAATGTTTTGTTTTATTTTTTTGCTTTACTTCAATATTTTTTTAATGTTTATTGTTTTGATTTATTTTCATTTTTGTTATGATTTTTCTTAATTTTTCGTTTCTTTGTTTTTGTATTTGTATACATTGTTTGGGAAAATAACGCCCGCGAAAGAACAGAGTTTTCTTTTCTTTCCATATCAAAAGTTAAATGGATTGACGAAACGCATCGCCTTTCACTGTTCCGTCAATGTCGGCGCGGGGCGAGGCGCGATGACGGCGGGGTTATTGGAAATCTCATCTCACCGCGTCCGATCGCTTCCCGGAGCGCCGGTAGCGGGCGCGTGACAGCGCGGCACCTTTGATCTCATAGGGTTGGCGACAAACACTAAATCATTATAAACCGAACACGCGAAGACGTCAAAAGCACACGTTTTACGCAACCAAGCATTCCAGTGTTTTTGATTGCGTTGCAATTTCAAGCGAATTCGTTCGTGTTGTAAATGTCAGTTCAGTGGTTTAAAATACCGCTAGTATACTGGCATAGAAAAATTTAAAAATACGTTTAAAATTTGTTACAAAACGTCAATTGTTATTTTATTGTACAGTATTATAGTAGTATGGTATTCTAGTTGTATTTTAGTAATGTATTGTTTTGTATAGCCGAAAAAGAGACATTTTTGGTAACTATACAAATTACACAATACAAAGTTATATCCCTTTCTACATCATACACATTACATGTACGTCATTAATTAAAACGCACAACCCTGCTCCAAACATCATGTCGTCCCATACCCCCGCATGAAGAGGCCCGCCTACCCACTAACTGCCCACGACGAGGCGCTTTGAACTCTTGTTAGATGCACTTTTTAATGCACTGCATTATTACTACCATACTCAGCATGAGAATGAAATATCAAACACTGTAACAATATAATGGGGATGATGATTACATTTCCAAATTCAAACTCAAATTTGTTTTATTCTTTCATATATCATGTATAATGTATGCAGGTGACGTAACAGCCTGACTACGTTATAACTGTGTTAATATTTCGCAGCTATTGTATCTAATATGCTTGAATATGTGAATATTTTTATGATGATAATGTTCAATGTTAGTTTATTTTATTTCCCATTGCTATATTTCTCTATTCCTTAAATATATAGTAATGTCTTGTAAATTGTATACAAGCACAGGGCATTGCTCACGCCTTTTCGTTTTAGGTAATTACCAGACAATAACTAATCATAAGTATTGTAGTTATCAAACAATTCACATTTACAAAGCTTAAACAAATCGTACCTATACTGACAAATGATAATCTATGGTTAGCGCACAACAGATTAAAAAGGCAATGATATATTATCTGTTAAGTAATAATAGAGTGAGGATTGAACAAGACTATTGTTTTTATCATACAATAGAATATCTACTTATCACCTGTAGTCCCATAGTTTTAAGCTTATCGTCAAAAAGATTCCATGAAAGAGTTAAAAACTTTAAAATACTCATTTATTATGTAAGTATTATCCGCGCACAAAGGCGAAACGAGAAAGATTTCAAAAGTTAAAGGATTTTTAAATATTATCCAAAATTTACAAGCTGTTAAGTCTATTGTTATAAGTACAAAACAGAAAAATGTAAAGCACATTTTTTTGAAATTGAAATACCAACAGATTATTATTTAGGTTGTAACAATGGTATTTTTTAAGCAAGAGTATATACATATTTTTAATAAAAATATATTTAAGTATTAGATACATTGTTGAAATAATAATAATAATAAACATCTAAAGGGAGGAAAAAAATTAAATCACTGATTATGAAAATTGCCATAACCACAACAAAAGTATAACACCAACCAAATCCTCTAATATCATCCTTATGTCGGCTGTATAAGATGTAGAATCGTTTGAGTTTGCATAACGAAAACTAACCCTGCGATGACTGCACCATTATTTTGGTAGTGTAAACAATGAAGGTGCGTTTTTTACCCCCTCGCCGCCGGTGGTCCCACACAAAGACCCCATAAAGATTCCCGAAATTGAAAAGCAAAACAAACGCATACCTGTGCTGGTTACGTAATTGCAGTTTAGGGTTCATTCATAGCTAAACCATTTCCGGTGCCGATTATTATATTATTGTATATCAACTCTTGTTACAACGCAGCCAGCGGGCTAGCAGTCGCTTTAATTGGCTGGTGTTGTTGTGGTTACGGGTTCTATTCCCATACACAACGGTCTAATGTATTTCTATCAGCTGTTTGGAGGCCCTGCCTAGTTTGGGGTCAGACGATACGGTAACAATTGTCCTAACATTATTACTGCAACTGCCTCATAGATTCAAACCTGAAAGAGCAAAGGATTAATCAGGTTACAAAGTTATTTGCTAGCTTGGAGATGTTTTGATTACTTTCAGTGTTGTATGCTGTCTGGTAATCCGCACTTGACAATGACAATATTAATTACATGAACCTTCTCTGACTATCAAATTAAACCAATATCCAGCAGTGGAACATTAAAGGAATAAAAGTTATCTTGAGATTTAAAAACTATTCACTTCCGCGAAAGTCGAATAAGAATTTCATTTCCCAACAAAACTTGAAAATGGAATGACGTAATATAGTAGCAGAAAAAGTGTCTGTTTATCGTTAAAATATCGTTAAGGGTTAAACATTGGTACAAAAACATCCCACCAGTTGAAATACATCGAGTTAAGCCTATACCATTGCTTACAACGTACAAAAAACACCCAATAAACATACCCCATATTTAGTAACACTACTTATGTTAACACTAGCAACCCAGTCAGTCATTATCTTCTAACAAAGCCAACCCTCACATAGAACCTGAAGCACAGAAACGAATAATCAATAACACCTGCTAATGGTCAACCATGAGAGAGCTGACCGTGTTAAAGATTGTGTTACAAAGCCACATATAACATCAAATACATATAACATCACATCACATAACATCAAATATAACAATGTGTTGTTGACTTACAAAAATCCTCAGTGGCAAATATTTTTAAAGAAACAGTGCCGCGAGCACGAACTGTACCAGTTTCTAAAGTAAAGGTATCGAGACTTCACAATGCAACCGACAGAATTGACAGTGTCAGTAGGTACGTTAGTTGGGTGTCATGCTCGCACATTTCATGCAAATCGCGGGAATGACAATAACTTTTACATTAACTTAGTCGACAGAGAATTGCAAAATTAGTTCCTTCAGCGCACGATAGGGGCGCTGTACAATTTTCATACATTTTCTTACCATTTACCGCACGAACATTTCGTCGATAGAAGCACACGCTAGGCCCATGGTGGAGAATTTCAGCGTGTGTATAAACGGACCCATGCTATCTAAAGTGGCATCTGTAAACGTGGTTCTCAAGTTTTTACATCGGTAAACGCCTCGGCGACCATTTCTTAACAATGTTGAAACGAATCGCAGTCGCCCTGACGCACGGTAGTCGCATACAAGTCGCTTTTCAGCATACATTAAGACGTATACGCATTATCCGTATCGCTTACAGGGTTCACACGTTAAAGACACGTGATCTTCGTATACAATTTCTTAGTTAACAGGCCAATGTCCTCGTTCGGATACTAATAAATTCCCAAATCTGTACGCCGTAAAAGGCAAAATATGGATTGACCTAATAATTCTGTAATATCTTTAAATGTACCCATATTTGTGCAAATAAATGTCTTTGCCTTTGTAATAACACTTACTGCATTTAAAATGCTGGTAGATAGATAATGGAAGGAAATTTGTTTTTATTACAAAGAAGCTTTTACATAGAATAACATGTACTTAATAGAAATACCACTTAGATAACATACGACTGATGTAATATCAAAATATGCAGGGTATCGGACAGTGTGCAGAAGGCGGTATAGCAATTTTATTTCTTACCTCCATAGCAAAGTTCCTTGCATATTACACGTACCACGAGTTTCCACATACGCCCACGCCGCGATAATCGGTCAGCTAAACGCTTCTGTATTTGAACACGACTGTCTGAATAAATGGGATATTAAAAAAAACTTTTTTTTTAAATTTTTAATGAGCAAGGAAACTTTAAATATGATCTTTATTTCACGAAATACGGAAGTCCATAAAATTATTACATGATTTAAGATATTCGGCTAAGATTACAAGGAGGATTGAAAAAAGCAAAAAATGCATATTGTAATACATGTTCCAAATTCCTTGTTTACGTTTATACTGTCAATAGAAAAAAAATTGAATTTCAAAAAGCGCGTTACTAGTTTTCGTTTTAAATATGGTTAAACCTCATTTGTGAAGTTCAAATCAATTGTAGGTACCTACATGGTTTAAGATGTTCATATTCAGTTACGCTCGAATTTCGACTACTGTTCAAATACCTACTAGTAATAATAATAAACTTTTGTTTCCATGACTAACTGAAAAAAGTTTGGTAATAAAACGAATTTGAGTCTGCAATGAGCAACTACGTTGTTCAAATTCGACTTGCTCTTGTGCTAAATGTTTTTAATTAAATTACTTTTCAATATCAATGTCATTCAATGAGAACGGGAAATTGAGGAATAAAAAATGACATACATTAAAGATTAAAAGCTCATTAAAAACGACATGAAAACTCTTCATAGTAGAATTAGTTCATAAATAATAATATAATAGTAAGAAATGTTAATAAAAGAGAATCATAAATCATAGCGAAACATGTAAAGTAAACAAAATTAATAAGCGTCACTCTTAGAACAGAAACGTCGGCCAAACTTTGAAGCGACCACTTAATTCAAAATAATTCCTCGATCGCTCAAACAACCAATTAAAACTAAGAAACTCCGCTTAGAAAAGCTACCGTCGACGAGAATGGAGGGCAACCTTCAGTCAAGCGCAGAAAGATGACGTTAAAACTAAATTATTACCGAGCCGCCGCTCAGCCGCTCCGTGGCTATTCAATTTCCCGAGCTATGCATCTCTGTCGTCGCATCGCCTTTGACTCCGACTGCATATTTTATACAATCCTTTCATCAAAACGCCGCGGAAAGCGCTCTAGCAATTTTTCCCGCGCGCGAGCGAGACAAAACGCGGGGTGTCAAACGGCGGTGGGGATAAGACGGCAAAGCTCCCGCAAAGTACACAGAATGCAAAAATGGCGCGGCGACGAGTGACAAGGTGTCAGAGAGGGGGGCGCGACGAGTCACGAAGGCTCAGTTGAACGCCGACCGCCGCGCGTGTCGCATGTGTTGTCGGTACACGCGTCTGTGACTTGTGAATGATGTGCTGACACGGAGATTGGATCGTGAAGTGATATATTGTGTGTGATTTACATCTCTAAACTGGAGAGAGAAAACGTTTTGTGGAGCAATATGCTCACGTCCAGCAATCAGTACCTGCGACCGGATTACCTGTCGCCACTGCCTACGACGGTAAGATCGCAAACTTTGTACGTTAAACAACTATCGGCCGCGGTTGAAAGCTACCAAGTTTACACTTGCGGGAAATCAGTGTTGAACATTTATTTACAAGGGTTTTCATAATTTTAAATCGGAAACTCTTTTTGTTTTAAAATTTTTGTCGTGTAGAAATTTCGAGATGTTGATTTAAAAGGGTTGTTTTAAAAGGATGCACATAGTTGAGGAAATCAACATCAATCGTATAAGATTTTGTTCAAATTCATTTATTTGTATTTATAAGGGGTAAAAAATATTTTTCAAAGTATACTTGTATGTAGTAAACATACATAAATTTGCCCGTAACTTGATGAAATTTATATTGAGCAAATTGATGTAGAATATGGTATGTTTTTGTTTATATCGGTCCAAAATCATAAATTCAAGTAGATATTTTAAACCGCCAATGTTAATTGACAGACATATTGTTAATATTAATTTGTACTTTGTCTTAAAAATATAACCACTTCATGTAAATTAACAAGCTACATAATGCAAATGTTATTAAAAATCATAAAATGGATGTTACATGATCATAAAACATTGTCAATATAGATACGTATGTGTAAAAAACTAACATTGTATATTTTATTAACTAACTAGTTATATATACGCAACAAATTAATATCATAGTGAATAAATTAAAGTTATGATATATGGAACAATAAAATATATCACAGTAATATTCTTTCAAGGAACCCATTCAATTTAAAATGATTGACGTTGTAGTTGAGATTATCAAACTAAAGCGTGTGTTTCATTGCGATCGGACACGCGTGAGGCGATGAAATATACAAAATTCCACTTGAACTGAAACAAGTTTCAGGTATACTTCAAAACAACGTACATCCGTAAACTATGGAATGTGAAAAAAATCCACAAAACCAAATATAATTAACATTTGAACAATTTGATAAATCAGCAACAATTTTAATTCAAATCGTTTATATATCATCAGAAGAAACTTACGAATTGTTAAAATGCTTGTAAAACCCAAAGGTCTGTAAGCAATTTAATTATCGATGTATAATCTGTAGTATCTGTAGTGTACTTAGTAAAGTAAGAGATTTCTAGGTTTAATGGAGCGTAAATTTAAACAATTCCGCTGCGAACTATTGTGTTTAATAATGAATTTTAAAAATAAATCGTTGCTCAACTCTCAATTTCCCCGGTCGCGATGAAACGTGTATTCTCCGCTATGAAATATTTATAACTTTTGACATAATGATAAATTAAATTAGCCAAGTCCCGCCGAATTGCTAAAATTATGTTGTAAATTTACATTAATTATATTTATAGCTGTCATTCTAGTAATTCACCGACGTTAGAATTCACATTTGAAAAAAAATATTTGATAACAACGACTTTATTGCGTTGTGCAATGTAATTATATTATTATTTAGGAAGTGATTATGACGCAAATACATACTAATTGCGAAAGTAGAAAACGGTCATATTATTTTATTGCAATGTGATTAATTAACATGACGATTTGAATAATGTTTATAAAATAAAGGAAAGACTGTTATAAAACTGCTCAGAACGCGAATGTAATTTGAATAAACATATTTATGTGTAATATAACGTGTTGTGTTATTCTACGGATAAATACAATGAGCATATTAGGGAAGGAAAAGGCAAAACGGTTAAACGATTGTACAGGGAAAAGCATCGTAAACAATTTATGTTCAATACTAAGATTAATCGACTTTAAATCTTCACCTTTAACGTTGCAGTTTTGTATGATAGCTTACCATAAGCATGTCTTTTTGAGTTTCAATGGATGCTTACAAACTACAGGGACCAAATCGTTACAAAAAAAATCACTTGGGAGATTCTTATGTTTGCTCATTTATAATTTGACGTTGTAAATTCAGCGTTTATATCGCAAATTACAATACGGCACACTGCATAATAGGCTTAGTTAATTAAGATTAATTAAAACATCTTTATATTCCAAACTCCTTTCAATGCTTTAAAAATATTTTAGTTTTAAATTGATTTTGTTTAAAAATCAGTTTATAGAATTGAAATTGGATTGGGTTCTAACGACATGTGAACGTCCATAGATGATTTGAAATTTTGCATAGAGAAATCTGAGAGAGAGTTTTTGCTATCAAACGAATAAACCATCTAACGTTGTCGACATTTTTACGAGGCATTGTGTAAAATTATTATTCTATCCTTGACTTTACCTAGTTATAATAAATGATAGGTTAATAAAAGTCAACTAAATAATATGTCTATTTTAATAATGCGTTTTTAATTTTATGAATATATTTTGTTACACGTAAAGAAAAACAGGATTGAAATATGTTTTTGCCTTTTGTGCCTTTTTAATTATATTTTCCAACTCCTATAACTGAAAAAGATTAATTTATGTTTTTATGTTGAATAAGTTTCTATCTAATTATTAATTACGACGTCAATTTGATTTCAAATACTAAATAACCGTTCAGCTTATTAATAATTACATGAAATTTTTATATACATATTCAATTCCACATTAACTACGACTTTCAAAGGCTTAAACTAAAACAAGATAACTGCCCCTCAGGAATTGAGCAAAGGCTACATTTTATCAACCCTTGAGATTTGCATAAGTACCTAAAATTTATGTTTTCTAAGAAATCATGAAGTCTACATATGTAGGTTTCCTAAATTACCTGATTATATACATAATTACGTTTTACATAAGTGTATATTCAGCAGATTTATTCTTCATTATTTGTAACAACAAAAAACATACTGCATAAATTAATTTTAATAAGAATTTTATTTATAAGAAAATTCAATTACCCTTTATCTTAGCGCGCTTAAATAAATCTCTAGAATCAACGAGGTCGTTAAACCTGCCATTTGCACGCAAACACTGAACAATGGCATAATAAACATAAAACAAAATCATCCCCCAAATACTCATTCAAACTAACGCCGCCGTGATAATAGACGTGACAGTGCGGCAAGTCCGGGCGCCGCAAATTCAGCGGCACAAATTGGCCTTTTCACTGCGAGATTACATCATGCGGGAGCCGAGTGAAATGTCAAGCGGGGCCGACGGCTGCCAGACGCGCGGATAATGGCGCGTCGGCCGCGTGATTGGACTCCCTCGCCCGCCACCCCCGGCCGCTAACCCTCTTTGTGCCGTCACTCGCAACACAACGTTTCATGTAGACCCTCTTTGTTGCAGCTCGACGCGAAAAAGAGCCCCCTCGCGCTCCTGGCCCAGACCTGCAGCGCGATCGGCGCCGACACACCCAATCCTAAGCTGATCTCCGCAGCGGAGAAAGCCAGTAAGAAGTACGACGAGAAACCCGCACACATGGACAACAAGCCCAGTTTTAAACCTTACGAATCGTGCCTGACTGCTAGAGAAAAGACTAGAACGCCCGAAGATAGAGCCTCTTCGGTCAACGCCCATTCGAAGACTCCCTCGTCGAAAGGCAGCGCATCCACTACACCGGTGCAAGCGCGCTGCGGAAGCAATCAGAGTTCTTCATCGCAGAGGACGTCGCCGCCGGCGCATCGCAAGACGCCGTCTGAGAAATCGGACGAGAGGTCGAGCCCGCTCCATTCACCGTTACCGACCAAAACAAATTCGGATTCCACTGGTTCGGCATCCAAGTTACCTTACACGCCTAGCTCTCTACCGTCCAGCATAGACACCAAAGAACATTCTAGCTTCAAACCAAGTGTACCTGTAACATCGGCAGCTTTCCTCGGCGGAATGCATCCCACCGGATTCCCCCTTCCCATGGATCTAATGACTAGCAGTTTGATGGCAGCACAGCACCATGCGTTGAAAAATGGACTGAATCCGTACTTAGCGTACGCTAGAATGAAAGCACCCGGAAGTGATCTGGGAATATGCAGAGACCCATATTGTACTGGATGCTCGTTGAGCTCACATTTGCTCAAATCGGCTGTATGTCCAGCTGGATGCTCACAATGTGATCACGCTAAGACACCGTTTCCTCTGCCAACCGGCCATCCTGCCGCAGCGGCGTATGCTCACGCTCAGCTAGCCGCTTTGGCTGCTGCATCGCAACTGCCGTTTGTGTGCAGCTGGATGGCTGGAGATTCCGCGTACTGTGGTAAGAGATTCGCGACCTCCGACGAACTTTTGCAGCACTTGAGATCTCACACTGCTAGCGGCGAATCGAGCCCGAGCCTGTCCATGTTGAGTGCAACTCATCCGTTACTCCAAAGGACGTACCCGACGCCGCCGCTGTCGCCCCTGACGCCGCGCTTCCACCCGTACAGCAAGCCGTCGCATCTGTGTCGTCGCCGCCGCTGCCGTTCCCGCTGCCGCCTCACCCGTCCCTGGCGGCCTACTTCCCCTCGTACCCGCTGTTCGGGCCGCGACCTCTCCACCCTTGAGGACCGTCGGCGCTCCACGCACATAAGAAGGGGGGCGCCGATCACTAACGCCCATGCCAAAAGGACAATCCGGACTGGAGACTGTGTATATATAACTTAGTGTTCTCCCGGTTGCCGGTCGGCTCATATCATCGACGGACGACGCCCCGCGGGGCACGACAGCTGTGATCTCTAACTTGTAATTCATAGTGTTTTAGCGCACTGTACGAGCTCGCCTCTACGCTTGGTACCGCGAGCGCGGATCTTAATTTGTAGTTAGACTAACGAAATTTTTATGTACCAAATCTATAGTATGTAATTTAAATAGGATTTTTTTAAATTTAAGTTGTTGCAAATAATTTAGTGAGCATTGTTAATAATTGTGTTTGTATTCGTTTTAATCGACACGTTTTTAATATTTCGGCCATTCAAGCTGACGTCATATTATGTGTTTTAAATTAAGAATAGCATGCGATAAAGTATATGTCGAGACATGAATGTTACCGTCATTAATGTTCTTTTTATTTGTGTAGCGACTTTCCATTTTCGAACTGATAACATCTCGATGGGTTTCGGACACACTTTAATTTAAAATTTACATATAAATGCTTGCTTAATGGCACTGTGTTTTCTGAGAATCATTGAAATAAACTATACGATGATAAATATTAAATCGTGAAGTTATATGATGTGAAATGATAATTGCGTGTACTAGATTCTTGTAAAGGACATCGTAATCTGCAATCGATATCTGTTGACATAAATTTGTTGTTATAAAGGACTAAAAATGGAAAAATATACGTAAATATTTAATTTCAACAACTTGTTTTCTGTTCACACTCACCTCGATAATATTAACACTGAAGTAAGTTGTAAAAAACAAATTTAATGCCATTGTAAGCACAGAATTAATACCGCTGCAATCAATATTAAAAGATATTATATGAACAGATCAATTTCAACACAGATTTAATTAAATAGCCAACATAAAATATACTTCTTTCTGTTTAGCAAAGTGGTCTTAGAAAACCAAACTTTATTGATCGTAAAACTTAATATTACGATAAAATTATTCGGCTTCGCCCATTAGACACAGGGACATAGACTAGTGGCAGGTCGTAATAAATAATATTTATGTAACCAGTGACAAACAGAAAACCAATGTACTTTTTTATCCATTATACTATTAGTATTCTCGAAAAACTGTACAGAATGAATAAAACATAACAAAGCATTAACATGCCTAGTCCATTTATGATTCGTAACAATATTATTATCATCAATTAAAAACGAAACCTTGCGTCACAAGTAAAATTTCACTTTAATTGAGTTAACGCTTAATAAATTTGTTCTGTAATTGTTTCATTCAAAACGAAATATTTTCCAAAACGCGTTAGGTAATTTAATAAATAGTTTTATATTTTCGCTTTTAATACTAATAACTACACTGACATTTCATTACGATGCTATTTTAGGAAAGTTTTTGAATTTAATGAAATTGAAATTAATGTATGATAGCATTATACGGTAACAAATCGACGTCTAATAAAATGTAAGGAGAAATTAGAAATGCACTTTTAACTAGACAACATTATTTATAAATCTATACTTCGAATAGCAGGCTTTTAGAGGCTCGCGTGTGGAAATGACAGATCGCAGGCAGCCAGCGCCGTCTCGGCCATAATTATTTCATCGCCGCGAGCGAGCCGAGCTTTCATAACACACCGTACAGATAATAACCACAAATCATTTTTCTCGTTGCATGAGTCAACTTTGCAAAAGCCATAATTAGGTACGGCTTCCACTATAATAAATTATAAGCAATTTATCTGTCCGTCTGTCGCCATACATCACGGCGCGCGGTGCATTTACTAGCGTTGAAATATTATGACCGATGTTGGGTAGACGCACCATTTGTTGACGCCTTAATATCACCAGCGCTATCATCTTTCATATTAATGTTACGATTGTGTGTAACCGTGAGTAATGTGGAATGCAATTAAACGGATTGTCCGGCCAAATATTATCGCGATTAGACGTTCACTGCCGTTGATGAATTTCAGCTGCTTTGTTAATGTAATGAGTGGTTTTCGGATGTAATTCCACTCAGCGACGACTGCGTCTGAGCGATGAACAGATATGGATTGAAAATGTAGCGCTCGTGCTTCTGCAGTTCTGCATACATAAGCCAAATGATATACAAATTCACAATACTTTATTCCTCTTTAAGTATAAGTATGCAAAGTTAATGAACATCATTTTGATACTTTGAATTCGTAATGTTCACTAAGTAGTATCACAGAAAGAACACTCAGCAGTGTAATGAGCAACGAAGAATTGCATTCAACCCGCATTTCCACTAATGCACATTTGAGAAGAAGGCCGATCATACAAACTTGATTTCATAGATATTTTAATGGCTCTACAGTTCCTATCTTTTACTTAATATCTTTAAAGTATAGATACTTTCAGAGATAACTATTAACTCAACATTCATCGTAGACGAGCGCTGTTAGACTTCATACGTTGGTAAATAAATGGTCGTATAACAAAATTGATAGAAGGAATGCTAATGGCTAAGGAGGTTTTTAATATTATATATAATGTTGTAAGGATTAACCGGTTAACAAATTAATGGCTTAAATCATTAAATGGATATAAAGAAACCCAAACGTGCAGTGCCGTATTATCAGCATCTTTACATGACTGATTAGTTATTTATGTGGTAAGCCAACCTGACTAGAATTAAGGGTCAATTCAATAGATAATTATAAGGTCAAATCACGCAACTCACTAAAATAGTCGACGAAGCAAAACGCACAGAAATGCCTTTTGCCCCGTACAAGTCCATATCTCAAATCACCAAAAGATTACGGACACAAAATAAATTATCTACTTAATAAGCTATAAAAGATAGTTTATGAACATCGTGATTTAGAAACATTAACTTTCTATAAACGAACATTAATACTAAAACTTACCAACTGCAAATTACCATAATAACACAGAAATGCTAATTTAATTTATCTCGTTTAAATATTTCGAGTGATAATTATTATAATGTTAGTACTTGATTGTCATCAGTTAAATATTTATAATAAAAAGGCAGTTTCCGGAATTTCATTGTTTTTTTTTTTTTTTATGGTGCTCGTATCGCATTTTATATGAGCAGCAGCCAGGTGCCAATGACATAGAATCAGTCCGCGGCATTGCGTGAAATGTAAATGTAAATAATTCTCACAAGAAGCATTTAAATGTTGACCGTTAAACAATGCCAATAAGCATTAAGTTCGCTCATTGTATGAAACAATTTAATGAAATATAAATTATTCAATATAATTATTATTCAATGTTGTATGTCCTTTAAGTGCTGAGCTTTGCATCTGATCAGACGGCAATGATAGTTATTGACCTCTGCCACCCAAGGACATGCAACCAACCTCAAATTTAATAGAATTGGGAGATTACAAACTCACGTGCCTCTAACAAGGACGCAAAATCATAGTGTAATCATAGTAATTAAATAGCACAGACAAAATACAAAAAATATCCATAACTTTGTTTAACGACAGATCTATAAACATTACATTGACAGTAAAATCCCATTAACAGAGAACGAACAAATTCGAAAAAAGTTGACCCGTAAAAAAGCCCTTATCATTGAACTACGATTATCGATGTTGTCAAATACCGCAGGCACATCACTAGCGGCGCGTTGCGACCGCCGTCTGCGAGATCAAAGGCGCCGCGCCTTTGACGCGCCGGCGGCGGCACGAACGCACGGAAAAAACGCTTCACGTTAATTTTGAGGCCATTTTTTACGCCGGCCCATTTGTTATCGCGATGGTTAATTGGCCCATAAGTTATATTATGAACTGGCGTGTCACATCATTTCCTGACGAAATAATACAGTTAACGTTCCTTTTTATTCTTTATCTTTATTATTTATTTAATGACATTGTAGTTAATGACAGTGAAATTTACATAAAACATTTTGTGCGAAAGTTTTTTTGATATATACATAATCACTGTTAAATTCCTCTTACTGTGTGAACATAGTGAAACCTCATGAACGAACCAACTCGTTATAAACTCTTAGTTTTTTAACCCGAAAGTAGTGGGTTCGATTCCCACATTAAAAAAAACTTGTATTCTCAGGACGAGAATTTATTCTGCTTCTGATTGTAAATATAATATATATCTGTTGCTTAGTTATCAGTTGTCAGGACACTAAAGAGGCTCTGCTTATGTCTGCAGTATGTCAAATCTCGCAAGTTACTTAGATACGGTTATGAATATAATGAATTACATATATCTGTCATCAACGTTATGTTTCGTTAATATTTGGGTAACAAAAACATTCATTCGCACCTGTGTGTCAGATAAAGAAGCGTTTAAACACAAGATGTTTAAATATTGCGTTTGTAATCAGTATTATCTAGACAAATCTTAGCGCTAGAGTATAATTATCAGACCTACCGCGCTTTTATTTGCTACTGTATCAAAATCAGGATATACACAAATTTTCATGATACGAGTAGCTCAGTTGCACGAATTTGAGCCTTTCAATCTGAAGGTATTCGATTCGAACCCTGTAATGAGTAACATCCGTAGTTTATATTAAGTGGCATTGCAAAATACATTATTCTTTAAGCTTGAAAATTAATCAGCAATTGGTACAGGCATGAATAAAAGTGAGAAATGAAAAAAGAACATAACACATTCGAGTCGAAAAGTGGCTTACAATATTTTTCGCGCTTGAATTCACTGCTCACGGCACTGTCTTGTCTTATCTGACAGCTTTTATTAAACTCGGACAGACGGACATGCTGTTTTATTTTTATTTTCCACCCACATTCATAAACGGTTCAGAGCAGTGTGGTGACTAATGCTGTTGTCCCTTTCTAACGTATGCCGAATGCTGTAACGAGGAAGGAGACAGATGGTCTCCTGTGAATTGTTAATGAATAAGTAGATTTAATAGTACTAATTGAAGAATGAATGACTTGTTATTTCGCGCTATAAATCCATTCCGTTTTGTTTATATTAGAGTCAGTTGGGATGTAAAAAGTTAATATCTAAATATATAAAATTATTGGGAAACTGTTCTTGTTTACTTGCGTTAGCTAGACCAGTGTTTCTCAAATATCTCGGTAATAAGAGGGCCCATAGACAGATAAGGAGCAGTGCTCCAAAGATTGTCAATGTGAAACTAAAATTCATTATTGTCATTCTATTGAAGATTTGAATCCGCAGTTGCTCATTGCAACCAATAATAACAATTCCACATACTTCAGTCAACAAAGCTCGAAAAACCTTGGAGTGAAGACACGATATTAAAAAAGTTATTTAAAACTCATCTCGACTGGCCTCGTAGTCGAGTGGTTAGAGACCCTACTGCAAAACCAGAGATCGTAGGTTCGATTCCCACCAGGACAAACATTTGTGTGATCAGCACATTTGTTTGTTCTGTGTCTGGATGTAATAAAAGTATCTAGATGTAATAAAAGCATTATATCATATGTATGTTTATCAGCTGTCCGTTTACCATAACACAGGCATTAAATTGCCTGATTTGGAATCGGATTGCCGTGTGTGGAATTGTCCTAAGATATCTGTGTGAACTTTTGTAATGCTCAATAGTGGTTGATAGCACAATCTAATAATCCAGCTAGCAACAGCGTCCTATCACATTCACTGCCATTCCGACACGCGAACGCAGCCGGCAGGCAGATCAGCCGGAGTATTTCTCATCACAACAGCTAATCGCCGCTTGTTTGTCAGTCCGTCCGTCTTCGAGACGCGTCTTCATCTAATGGATTTCAGCTCCTGAAATGTTTACACAATAACGCTTTTGGAATTAAAAACGTTCCGGCGTAGGCCGCGTTCAAACTTATGCGTTCAATTTACCGAACTGCCTTTTTTAACCCTTTTAGTAATCCATCTTATAGTGATAGGGATTTAGGCCATAGTCCACCACTTCGCCAAGTGCGCATTGGGAGACATCACACACCTCAGAAAATATCACTTTATAACATCTCTAATGTGTACAGGTTTCCTCAAAACGTTTTCCTTCACCGTTATAGCAAGTGATATTTAAATTTTAGTCATAAAACGCACGTAACTTTGATATTCTGACTTAAAATTGATTTGAAAACTTGCAGAGTATGTATACTAGGTAAACTTAGTATAAATATCAGCTGTCCGGTTGCCATAACACATGCATTTGTCCAATATACAATCAGTTAGCCTTGTGTGGACGTGTTCCCAAGTATTATATTATTTCCCGGAGCATATTGAAGCGACAGTGTGGATAAACCACTATAGGACAGCGTACGTAGTCGATGTAAAACACACCTTATACTCGGGACCGTCAATAAAT